>VZSF01002844.1:1192191-1238885 GCA_013398295.1 Chionis minor | reverse complement strand
CCCCCCCAAAAAACCAAACAAAAACCAATCCAAAAACCCAGTTAACACTTAAAGCTGCTAGTTTTGCAGGTCGTCAGGACAGTCAAATGTCTGAAAGGGACTATTAAGGTTTCTGGAAACAATGGTGCTTCCCAGTAACTGCGCAGTTTCACTGGGTGGCAGTAGTAGCAGGGGAAACTGTTCCTGGCAAGAAGGACTCCAAGTCTGTGAAGAAGAGATCTCCCTTTGTGCTGCCTCAAGACAAATTCACAAAGAGATTTTGTTCTGATTCTTGACGAGCAAAATGCAAAACTCATCCTGGCGCTGGAGATGGTCTCGATCAGTTACTGTCATCCGCTTACATCTGAGGCTGGGTTCGAATTTACAGTGGGCTCAGGTTGGAGCAAAAGTCAACGGAAGCAGCTTAGTCCCCAGCACTTCACATTATTAAAGTCGTCTGCGTAATTAGCTGTGATGTGCCAGAGCAGTGAGGAAAAGTACTGGGCCAAATCAATATGAAGGCTGAACTGTCTCTTGCCCTAAGGAAAACACAAGAGCGTGAAGAAATGATTAACTGCTGGGCTGATGCCATTTGTCTATTTGAGCAGCTAAATGAATTGAATAACAGAAGCGTGGCCTTGACGGTACAGGCTTGCCCAGTGGCATTTAACTTATCAAAGGACTTAAAGCTCTATTGACATTTACTGAGACAAATGATGAATAACATTGGCTGAGGTTTTTAGAGAGGTTATATGTCCAAATGTCCCTGGAATTCAGTGAAGAGGAACGTTATCATTATCATTATCCGGACTTTATTAAACTCAGGAGTTCAAAAGATGGATTTTTCCGTTCCTATTTCTGATAATGGTATTTCTGGGTTAACTATAGCATCTCTTGCAAAATGCACCTTTGTAGGTTCCTCCCCTGTATGTTGATGGTAATCCTGATTACCAGGCTCTTTTTTCACACTCCTCATGAGAAAGAGGAACTGGCTGCTTCTACTTCCTTCCCCTGGGGCTCAGCTCTGCTGCATCCAAGAGCTGTGCTGACTCCAGAACCTGCAGCGCGGGGCAAAGTTACAAGCTTGGGCTTTACCTAGTGGCATCGAGCAAAAAGAGAAAGCCCGTCTTTCTTGGAGAAACTTCTTGAGGGGTGCATATGTAGCTTCTCCTCAAATTATACAGAGAAAGCAAAACTGGCCCATGTGCTACCTAAGGATAATCTGCTCTTCAGGGACCCTGAATTTACGGGGTCTTCTCCATCCCTTCTGCGGGAAACTTCTGTTGATCAAAAAGGTGCCTGGAAAAAGCAGTTATGACAGAGTAGGTGGAAAGGACAGTTTAGTCTATATAAAGGATCGTGCCATGGAACATCATTATGTTCTCCAACTGCCTCAAAGAAACGACGTCTAAGCAGTTGCAAAGCACTGCCAGTTGCAACGCAGCACCAAGGCTGAGATGACGTGGTTCTGGAAAGGACCTGTCTAGACCTTGTGTCTAGACTGTTTGGGAACAGTTGAAGTCTTCTCTTTACTTCTTTTTCTCGCAGCCAGTCCCAGCATGCTGTGGAGAGGAGACTGCGTGGAAGAAACAGCCTAGCTTGTGATTGCTTTAATAGTCTTTGCATGTTCTCCTGCCACCAAAAAAGAACAACAAAAACCCCAGCAAGTGATGCCAAGTGACCAGTCGCTGATGTGAATGGGGATACGTTAGATGAAGTGGGACTATCCCATGACAAAGCACGCTGCTAGAACTGCAGAAGCTTCCTATATGACTTTAGTCCAGGTTTATAGGAAGAGGTCTCAGTACAAAAAGCTTTTTTTGGTTTTTTAACGTTCTTTAATAACAATGCTAAAACCGAGATGTACAGATACGCTTTCACCAGCAGTGGTGTTACTTGAAAACACATCTTAACTGCAGCACTTGAAAAGAATCCGTCACCAAGTTCCCTTGAATAACACCCCACCCTTCACATTGTGGTTTTCCCTGCAAGGAAAGCCAGTGCCTCTGGACCTGATCCGAATCCCACTCTTGTAAATGGAAAACACAAAGTGAGCTTTGGATCAGTTCCTATAGGAGCTGGACAGGAGACGGGGCTTTACATTCCTGTGCCTTTTAGATAAACTTTCAGACTGAGGAGTGCTCTAGCATAGATATTCTGGCAGGCAGAAGTTCAAATATGGCAAACAAACATATTTTAATTTTTAGATAAAAATGTTTTAAAAAATTGTAAATGGAAAACAATGAGGTTCTCACTTCTTAAAAGACTTTCAGAGAACTCTGCTGGCCAGAAACATTTGGACTGTAATACTATGAAAATTATGTATTAGCAATTTCTATTTCTGTCTCATTTGAAAATAGTCTCAGCTTTGTTCACACTGAGCTGTTTGCTTTCTCAAGCAAAACCAGTTTTTCCTCACTGCTCAGCCTGGGACAGAGTAGGGACTGAACCTGGATTTTCTGAAATCACAGGGTATTGTTCTCACTGAACATTGCTGACCATCAGCAGTAGTTGCCCCATATCCCCGAGTCTCTGGGTCAAGGCTTTTTGCATTTCCACTGTTAGTCTGAAGACAATGGTAATGCTTTACCTCTCATTTTTTACTGAGAATAAATCACATTTGAAGCGTTCACGTACTGCATTGGTAGTAAAAATATCAAATCTGTAAACCCAAGATAAACGCTGAACTCTGCAAGGTGTAATAGTCTCAATTTTCTTTCAGATATTTTTGGGAAGCACAGAATATTTTTAATGTTACAGTTTTGTTTCTGTTGTCTGTGATTTCTTTGTTGGTGTTTGAGCCTAGATAGGAAAAATCTGCATCGAAAACTGTATGAAATTCCGTGGTGTGAACATCACCTACAAGTTACTGTCCCCCAACGTAAGCTGCTATCCTGTCAGCATACTTCCAGGCCGAGAAGGCAAATGGGGAAGCCTTTATGTGAACGATTCCTCTGTGCTACGCAGACCCGAATGCAAGGAAATACAATACACTATACAAGCTACAGACAAGCAGAGCAGGAAACATACCAAAACCTTCCTCACTATTGTATTGGAAGGAGCTCGTAAGTACTCGAGTCAGAACGATTTACTGTTTACAAGAGTTATGAGTATTAGGTGATGCATTAGTAGGGTATCTATAAACTGATGGCATTAACAGTGAAAATGAGTCTGAGTCACAAGACACAGATAGTAAAATTTGCCTTTTGAGTTCTGAATCAGACCTGCCTGTAGCACGTATTTGTTTGAAGAACTAATGCGCAGAAAGGTGGTGTATCATGCAATTGCTAATGTTCATGATGACATTTGATTTAGAAGAATCTTTTGTGTGTGTCTGTGTGACCTTTATTTTGTATTTCACATACTCCTTTGGAAGAAAAAAAAAATAATATAGGAAACCACAAACCTCTGGCCTAAGTCTGTTTAGTCAGTCATCTTTCTCCCCACCTCTCACTCCAATTTTTCCTTTTTTACAAAATTTTTTTGCTTAATGTTCATGTAGCAATTGCATACTTCATTTTACTGAAAAGTTCATGAGGGCAGAACGTTAGAAATATTCTACAAGAGCCACAGCAGAGGAGGATTACACTGGAAGCATAAATAATAATTTTTCTCCAAACCATATTGTACCTACGATTCTGCCTGACAATTGCCTCCATTCCCTTGTATCGTATCAGAGCTCCTATGCCAAGAGTGAACGGGTTGAGGAAGAAGAAACAAAAGCCTGCAGTGGACCTTTCTTTTTGCAAGAGCCTTGTGCTGTCTGAAATCACACGTTCCTGACTGTTGCTCCTTGGGCTACTACTGCATTAGCCCAAGTACTAAGCGTTTTCCCTTAATTAAAAGTTTGTTATGAAGCTATAAGTACTTACGGTCCCCATTTTTGTCTTATCAGTATGTTAGCTTATTTCTACAGTTGTAGGCATTGACGGTGTGCTCTCAAGCAAAGATAACCGTGCCATCATGCTTGTCTTCCCAACAGTTTTAAAAAAAGAGGAGGACTGCCCTGACTCCTGTGCTGTGAGTAAGCACCGTGCTGAATGTGAGGAGTGTGGTGGCCTGGGAGTGCTTACAGGGAGATGCCAGTGGAGACAGGGGAGTGGAAGAGGTACGTTTCTGTTGTGTGAAATCAAGCTTCTGCTTAGTCATAATTGTGCATCTGACTTCCATAGATATAAACTGATTTATTCCGGCTGGACTGTAAACTACACAGCAGCTGGGGCTAAAAAAATTAATCATAGTACCCAAACGAAACGTGCACTAGGAAGGAAAATGAGGTTAAGTTGGAATGGTCATTCTTCATTTTGTCCCCGGTGATGCTGAACGCAATATGTAAAACACCAGGTAGCGAACTGGGTTTGCAGCAGTGTAACTGGAACGGGTGACTTATGGCTTGCAAGATAATCTCTGCGACCATGGACTGAGTTTGGAAGGTAGCAGCGAGCCCCCGAGCAGGTGTGCCCCAGCAGACAGTGAGTACGGAGGCTGTGTCTCTGTCGTCTCTGTTTTCTGTGGTCCGTAGCACAGATCCGACGGGTGACAGCACTCCTGACTCCTCCAGAACAACGCTCTGTGCCCATGCTTTATCCCCTCAAACTGCAGGAGTATCGCAAATTCTGTTTGACTACTTGTCACCTTCATATTCGAGTACGTGTGAAATTGTGTAGAGACATCTTTAGTTGTGAAAGCCACTCTTCAGTCTCAAAATGGCCAACTAGCTCTTTTTCAAGTAATACTTGTAACTGCAAGTGACATGCCTAAAGGGCTATCAAAAGCAGAAAACATCGTGAAAAACGTACTGCTTTTAGCTGTTGTTTTGCCTGTTAATTTTAGCAGGTGGTATTTATATACATGGATGTTTATTTTAAAAAGAAAAGTAACCTGTGCTTTGGTGCATCGACGTGAAGTGCGAAGATGCAATGAGCTTTCCTTCAAAGCCTCGTGGTATCTGAGCAGCTCTCTGTTTCTGTGTTAACAGGGATCACCACAAACTATTCCACGTGCACCCCAAGTATCAAGACTTGTCCGGATGGCACCTGTGATGTGATTGAAAGGAGAGATCCGGCTGTGTGCCCCCAGGACTGCACAAGTAGGGAAATGTTTCGGGATGGGCTTTTCTGTGTCACTGCTGATCGCTGTTCAAGTTCCACTTTCTTGATCCTACTTACCTGTACAAGCTCAACATATTTAACACCTCTGCATTGTCATACCTGCATTTGAATCATACAAGAGAGCTAAGGTTATGGGGACTAATCTCTAATCTTGTTCTTTTTTGGCTGACAGTGATGGAAAGATAAGGTTTTCTCAGTAATTCTCGTTCTGCTCCTTCTGTTAATTCACAGGTAGTGTTTTTCAGTGGAGATATTTCCTGAAACAGGTATAAATCTTGGGCAAATTAATGCCCTATTTCCAAACTTCAGCGCAGTATGATTATTTGAACTCCGATTTAAATAAGTAAGAGGAGACAAGTTTCAATTTAAAATAAACGTGCTTGCAGAGGATCATTTGGGGAAATGTACCTGGCCTTATTTGACAGATGACCATCAGAATGATGCAGTGCCTCATCTGTTAAAAGATACAGGCAGAGATTCATGTGAACAGCATTTATGAAGCAGGAATTGCAATGCATGTGTGTTTTTTCTTGAACACATCTTTCTATATCCCAATCCTGTACCTACTCATACCCACGAGTTTGCGATCACCCTGAAAACATAAAGGTTAGAAAAACAGTGTATTGCACTTGAGCAATTGAGATGATAATTTTTAAGTGGATCTTTTTATCTGTCAGTATCTAATTCAGGAATAAAGACATAGATGTTTATTGACTAATTCTTCTGGCTCTGACATTGTATACTCCAAGTTTACGTTTTAAAATGGGAGTCTTAGAGGAACTAGCATTTTCTTACAGGCTGGGACTTAAATTCTTCTATAAAATGAATGAATAAAGAAGCATCTTTGTGTTTCTTAACATGCAAGAATGTGATTTTGTATTGTAAACTGCTTTTATGGCAAAGATAATTGTTTCGTTAGAATGCATAAAAACAATCCTTAAAGTGGCAGAAATGCTTGAAGTGAATGCAAGTAATTTCTCTAATCATCTGAAAAGAATTCTTTATTGGTAATAACCACAATCAGTTGTCATTCTAAAAGTGGAAATATTTGTGCCAGAGGCTGCAATGCTAAAACATGTAATGTACAACATATGCAGCATCAGATGTTTTGCTGAACAGAAGCCTGAAAGAAATACTGTCTTATTAGATAATAGAAGCAGGCAAGTAAGACAAGCTTTCAAGATGTTATGTATGCCTTTTTAATGCCTGAGTTTGGATAATTTTACACATGGTTTGACGCAATTCAGAACTTGGGCTGGTGCCCAAAAGCAGTATATTTACGGGCAAAGAAATGAGTGTGTTTTGGGAGCTCAGAGGTGCAGGAGTACCATTGTACCAGCTTTTACTGGCAGGGAATGTTTCTTTGGGAATGGCAAGCAATAAATAGAAAGCCTCAGATGTGTTAAGATCAAGGATATTCTTTAAGTACAGACAGTTGCTAAATACTTATTTTTATAATTCATTTGTCATTACGGTGGCTATGTACTTGAGTGCCAAAATTGCTTTCTCTCACACTATGAATATTGCATTCAAGGGCACTCAGCTAAAACAACTGGTGCTGTGGCTGTGCCTATCAAATAGAGGCAACCTAATTGCATTCTAAGCAAGAGACTTTCTTGTACTAAGTAGCTGCTTCAGAGCGTGTGTATCTGGCTAAACGTTTGTAAATCATTGATCTTTGTGTAGGTTCCTCTGAACTTTCTGATAACAAAAAAAACCCCCAGTGCTTAGGCTTCCGCTTTGCTTTGCACATGTTTGTTTTCAGTGGTAGTTGGGCACTGTCTTCGGTTTTGTCCATCAACCAGTGTTTTTACTTCCTGAATTTCTGGAGTTTTTATATGGCATGTGGGATAGGGCCACGGTTTTTCCATTTTTCAAATGATTGTTTAGCAGGGAAAGCTCTTTCCCACAGCAGGGTGATGGAAACAGCTGGTGATTTAAATCGGGAGCATGTGAAACACCACTCAATTCAAAACGATATTGATCATTCCTGGAATTTCCCTACCAGCATTGGCGAAAAAATACATTTTTGGGTCTCTGGAATGCAAATAGGAAGATCCATGTTTCTGTACACCTGCAGTGAAAATGTACCCCTTGCTGTGTAAAAACCTTTTGTCTTCAAATCCCTCACTCGAGAACAGTTTAGATAGGACCTGCTCATCCCTGCTTCTGCCTTCTACCAGGTCCTCAAACATAGGCAGATATAGATAAATACATAGGATTTTTCGGAGGCTAATGGCAACTTTATTTCATCACTTCTTTCCAGTAGAGAAAGTTGCCTGGTCAGGCAAGATTTGGCTGGCTAATCCAGAATTTTTTGGGAACACCCATGTTTCTTCAAACAAGTGTCAACTCAGAGAGCAATGACTCAGCACAGTCTCTTCCAGAATTAACCAGCTGAGCTGCGTATAATTTAATAGCTGTGGCCTCTCTACAAAGATGGTCAAAACCTGTCCACTGTGCTTAAATACGCAAGTCCCCATTTCACTTCTTCTAAAACTGAATGGTTCCTTTATGCATCCAAAAAATATGCTCTTCCTCAATTCATGTTATACATCCAAAGAAACGTAAAAGAAACAGTCATTCACTCTACTATCAACTTAGATACGAAGAAGGAAAATGAGTTGAAATAAAAAGAAGACTATATTGTGAAAAAAAACTTGTTCACCTTTGAATCCCTTTATGGTTTAAGTGATTTTTCTGAAAGGCAGCTAAACTTACAGAAGTTGATTGCTTTCTGTCTGTTTAATGCAATTTGTGGCTAAAGGCAGTTTATAGATTAAAAATGTCACACTAATGGTCATTTTAATAATATATGCAGGCAAAAAGTTATTTACTTGAGAACAGAGTTGCAATTACTCCGCATCAAGAACTCCTGCTTGAAATCAAGAGTAGTTCTGTAGGAGTTGCTGCACTTTTTTCCTAATATTAAACAATGCATTTTTAGGTAACAAAAGATTCGTTTTCATCGCTTATGCTTGGCACTTGCTCTTAGCGCTTTCACTAGACTATCCCGTGGCATCTTACAGATGTGGTTAAGTATGGTTATCTCCATTTGGCAATGGAACAAATGATATCGAGAATGGTGTGCTGACTTTGCCAATGTAAGAAGAAATTGGCATTAGAACCAGGAACAGAACCCAAGTCTGTAGACCGCTGGTCTGTACCACTGGATTCTACATCATCTCATGCGGAAAAAAAAATACCTCAGTATTTTACATATAATACAACATATTATAACTATATATATATATAAAGTATAATACAAGAGTGGAAACTAAAATAAGTAGACTACAGAAGGTATTTTAGGGAGAATTTTAAAATGTAAGATGACCTCGGCAATACAGAACGGTAATGCTTTATGAGGAAACCGTGTCAGGACAGCCTGGTGATGAGATGATCATTTGTGGTAGATGTTTGGCATTAAATAATGGGATTCTATATAAGGTTTTTAGGGGTGCATGAAATTAGGAAAGCCTCCCAACTATTCAAGGCAAAGAGAAGTATTATGCTTTTATTATAGATAAATTTTAATCCCACAGTATTTCATAATGGGAATAACTGCTGATCAGGGCTAACGTTCGAGCAGTTCAAGGTCCTCTCATTTTAGAATCTCAGAAATTTCAAAATTAGACTCTCCCCAAATTCTCAGGAATCCCTGTCTTTATCACAGCAGTGTGCTGCCTTGTCAAATTTCAGAGGCATACTAGGATAAACTCATGGAAAACTTTGAGCCTTTTTTTTTTTTTTCTTTAACTATATGTGAGAATCTTCACTTGTGTCTGTATTTGATTAGGTGGAAACATTATTGGCGGTCATGGGAAAGGCACTGGAAATCTTGGAATTAAGTCAGGACATGGGATTTGTTACTGCTTCCCGAGACAGAACTGTTATTGTGAGAAAGATGATATCAAGGGTAAGTCTAAACGTTATCTGCTGTACTTAAATTAATCATTTCCGCTGTTTCTATCTACCATCTGTATATATACAATGCTCTAAACTTGTGGGCACGTTAATAAGCTATATCTTTGGTTAGAGACTGCTAATATAAAATTAATTAAGAACTGGCCCCTTGACTTCTACTATGGAGCCTGAAAATCTCCAGAGGAGTGTTACTTCTATCCTTGGCTAAAGAGTCTTTTTTTATCCGTGCCTACATGACAAACAGGTTGGTCTTCCTTTGATTTCCAGCAGCATTTGCGTTCCAGTGAGACGCACCCGATATTTGCAAAGCCAGTTAGGAGAATTAGAATAACAGCTTCTATTACTTTCAAGTAAGTCCAGCCTCCTCCTCATTTTGGAAAATCTCAGCTTCAGAATGTCAAAGACAGCCAGCACCCATTGTGTTAGGAGGAGGAATGGATTGCTTTTTTAATTGACCTTTGTTTAAACAGAAAAGCTCTACACAGTTGTTTGGAAAAGATTGATGAGGATTAAGTACTGTTTGGGGTTTTTAAAAAATAAATTAAAAATTATTATTGCAAATAATAAAGATAACATAAAATATTTTGCATTTTTAAAACCGAATTGTTCGGACTATACCTCAATTTACTCTTCTGAGTAAGTTTTCTATAGGCATAAGAAGAAAAAGAGGAAGCATAAAGCTCCTTGCTTTTGCTTTTTTTTTTTTTCCTAGAAAGAATTATGCTGTTTTCACTCATTTCTGGGCTACAGGTTGCAGATGTAGCCAAGTTAACTATGAATCTGAAGCCAGGATTATATGAAGAAGAGAAGAATGCAAGGACTGGATTTTGGATCTGTCAGTTTCTTCCCAAAACGACTTCCTAGGAATGCTGTCTAGGGGCATAAACGCTTAAAGAAACTTCGTTTCCAGACTAAGACACTAAAAGTACTTCTACAAAAGGGAAGCAATAAATGGGGAGGAAAAAAAAAGCATATCACTTCAGAAGCAGTTGCAGCATTAGGCAATATTTTCAGAAATAATTATTTTGTTAAATGCAAAGCCAGAAATATTCTAAGTCTCCTTATGATCTAAAAAGTTGGAGAGAAATATTCTTTAATGTCTAACAATTGACATAATGGATTAAATTCACATTTGAAGAAGATTTTATTTGATGGGTTGAATGGCTCTAACATAAACTGTTGTCCGCCAGCAAAATTCAGTCGTATGTCTCCAGAGACATAAGTGGTATCAGAAGATCAATCTGTGATAAGCTGGGTCTGAAAGAAGAGTGTCAGAGGTAGCCTGTATCTATAAAGATAAGCAATATGCTGTCAAGTCTCCTATCCTTACATTTATAGAGGCAGTTAGGCAAATAATTATCTGCTGGTGTCCAAAATAAAAAAAGAATTGGTAGGTGCAGTGGGCAAATTTGCAGATTTTCAAATTTCATTGAGAATTAGCTATTAGGTTTTCCTCTAGGTTTTTACATTACTTTGAGTTCTGTTTCTGTTACACCTGGGTGTGTCATGTGTACTGCCAAGTTGGGAGCAGGAGACAACGAGCAAAGTTCTAAGAAGCTCTTCTTGGTCCACAGAGCAACTATGTGACGAGGTGTGCAAGACTGTGATCGCAGGGGCAGTGCTGCTGTCCTTCATCATCTCCGTGCTGCTTTCCTCCTATTTCATCCATCGTTACCACAAGAATTCTCCAAAGCCACCTATTGCCTCTGCGGAAATGACGTTCCGACGCCCAGCCCAGTCCTACCCCATCAGTTACTCTTCCACTAACGTCCGCCGGCCTTCTTTAGATTCCATGGAGAACCAGGTGTCTGTAGACACCTTTAAAATACCAGTAAGCCTGACGTCATTTTGCATGCTCTTTTTCTATGTCTGTCTTGTTCCTAAAGAATGTTGTTTATGCGCGCAGAAAACGTTACGGAAATGCAAACTATTCATACAAATATCCAACTCAAATAATTAAAACAGAAATAGTCTGTGCAACCAGGAAGCTGAGGACACTTCATAAGTAATTGCATAAACCATATATTCTTCTATTTTTTGTTATGTTTTAATTTAATGTAACATCTTAGGCCTAATTTGAGCCAATGTTTCTTCTAAATGTAACTCTACATTTGACAGTAGTGTGGTTTTACTTTGTCCAATTAAATCCTAATAATCAGTAGGTTTTGTAGTCTCTGAGCCGTAGCATCACAATAAAGGTAAGTTTAAAACAAAACAGACTGTAGGTGTCAGTTGGAGCGTGAGTTTCACCCACATTTTAAGGATTTTTTCCCAGTCACACTGTCATACCTTTAATCTAGTTTTTTCTGTGTTGAATCACATACTATGCAGGATGCCTGCCAGCTGGTGCATTTTCATGGACCGACACAGTAGAGAAACGCTGATGTTTTACGTGACACATGTGGCAACATCAAATCTATTTGGACGTTAGATAGCGAGGTCTTCACAGACCTTGTGCTCTGTTTGCTTTCATTTCTTGTCTGGTTTGTGTACATCTGTCATCGTTTTGCAACCGTAAGGCTTAGTAACACTAATTTCATAAAAGGAGGTCTGTTGTCTCTGATGAACTCTTAAGGGAAAGCTTTATTCTATGAGCAAAACTGATTTACTTCTCTGTGAAGTCCAAGGTCACATATGCATAGTGAGTCCTGTATCACCTCACGTTTCGTTTGTATCCGATTTCCCAGACCTATAAATATAATCCATTATCCATAGACTATGTGTACAGCCTGTTTTGAATTAGGTGGTTTCAAGGTAATGGAAAAACACTTTCAAAATGCCTAGAGATTCAGCAACTTTTATAGGAATATACTGATATTGATAAAAAGAGCAAGCAAACGTTGTACAAACAAGTGGACCTATTCCTGAAGAATATCCTCCTACTGAGCATGAATACTTCGGGTGCAGCTAGACACTCCTTTTCTTGCTTCATCTTATAGGGTTCCTTGTCTCTCCTGCAGGAAGATCCAAAGTGGGAATTCCCTCGGAAGAACCTGGTTCTGGGCAAGACTCTTGGAGAAGGAGAATTTGGAAAGGTGGTTAAGGCAACAGCGTTCCGACTCAAGGGAAGAGCTGGCTATACCACTGTGGCAGTGAAAATGCTAAAAGGTACATTTACACTGGGCCTGAAATGAGTCGAAAACTGTTTGTTGTAACCTCTGAATGGATTTTAAGAGGGGCTAGCATGAAAGTAAAAGGTCAGCTAAAACCAACCATTGCCAACCACAGCCTCCATTTTTCCCAGCGTTCTGTTACATTCTGACAGATTTCTTACTTCAGAAGATACCATCCCATTGATCCAAATAAGTAATTCCCACAAATTCTAATTCGTGATGTGTAAGGACGTAGCATAGCAATCGTATTTTATTTTGTTTGGCATTGGTGGAAATATTTTATGGGCTTGTTAAAGCTTTCTGATAATTTTTTTTCCCCTCTCTCCTCAGTTTTCTTTGGCAAAGCTTTTTAAACAAAACATGTTATAATTGCGTCAAGAGACATAATAGACGTGTTAAATTACTTTTCTGATTGAAAATTCCATCTGCTTTTATGCTTTTTGATCTGCCTTTCAATTATTAGGAGCTCTGCCAAAGCGGCTTGAACAGCCCAGTGCTGTCTCCTGGTGTCTTCAGTTTTCCCTAAGACTTTAAAGCTGGGGGGAAAAAAGTATGCCCAGATGATGTTGAGGTGATAACGTGAGACCTTGAGCTCTTGTCCATGTCTCTTTTCAGTAGTTTTCAGCTACAAATATACCTGCTTCTTTCCCATCTAGAAAAAGAAATTGTACTGAAAAACATGAAAAAATTAATGTTTTGGCTTGGTCTCTGAAGTAGAAAGTCTCCAGTATTACTATAGGTTTCAAGTGGAAGCTGTTGTAATGTATGGCTTTTGCCACCTTTGCCGTTATATATATGAGTATAGATTTTACAGATCTAACGTCTGAGGCTGGTTACTAGTAAAGACTTCACTAGACGTGCAATGATAGCGAAGGAGGTCAGCGGAAATGCTCAAACCACTTCCTTCGGAAGGCCATTTATTCACCACAGCCTGACAGATGAAATAGATACGAAAAGAAAATTGTGTCCTTCTCTACCGTCCGTTGTACTAATTCATACGTGCGTGTAGTCCCTACTTATCAGGCACCTAGGAATATATGAGACAGAGGAGAAACAGCCTTCAGAAAGGCTTATGGATGCAAGGAGATTCCTTTAGTTGGGCCACTAGCTTTAGCTCAACCATTCACTGCTGCTTATAAGGAAAAACGTGCAAGTATAGGAAAATGTTATACTACTTATTACCATTTCTATTATATGTTTTTTAAAAAAACCCCAACAAACAGCAAGACATCATCTGCTGCTTGAGAGCAAAGGTGCTGCACACGCCATCGTTTTACCACAGAAATAAATGTGTTATGAATTGAATGCCTGCACTGCAAAGAGGTTCAGCGGAGAATAGGTCACATGGAGGAAATCTAGGAACTAAGTCTTTTCAGATAGTTAACCGTTACTTGTAATACTCAAGTAATGACCTGTATATCGTTATCAATAGAATAGTCTTAGTAATCAGTTAATTTTGTATTTATTTGTGCACTTAATGTCACTGATTTTCTAGCACATTTTCATCAACAACATGTGACTGACATTCCAAGACATAGTCTTAAAAATGCTGCTTTTACTTGCAGATAATTTAACATAGCTATTATGAAGGGAAAAAATGACAGAATTGATAATGCGAAGGAGTAACCCTTTATTTTAAGCACCTTATTTTAATAAATTGATCTGACATTTACAGTAATATTTCAGGCCCTAATGAATCCCGTTGTAATGCAAATTACACTGCAGATAGTCACCTGAAATTCCGTTTTCCAACTCGACTGTGGAGAACATTTGTCATTCTGTAAATATTTATCTGTTGTTACTGGTTTAACTTTACTGTTAACACATGACAGCTCAACTATAAGAAACATTGCATTAGTCCACAGTGGTCTTTATGATGCTGTTCTATTGCATAAAACGTATCTCCTGCCCGAGCTGTGTAGATGGGCACAGTCTGTGGGTTAAGAACAGACCCGGGTAGGACTTTCCCTACTTTGTCAACTTGGAGTTACGTACCGGGGAGGGAACAAGGAGCAGTAAGTAATTAACTGAGCCAGAATAGTCTTGGAGCTATGGATGGAGGTTTAAAGGAACAGAGGGATAATTTTTTCTGCCCATTATTACCACTTTTCTCATATGAATTAAATCTGACCTCCTGCATGATACGAGTGCCCTCATTACAATAAAATCAGAGGGGAAAACACCAACCAATATGTAAATAGACATTATTCACAATTTTTAACAACAAGGGCCATAAAGCCTCAGAGCTAATTGTCTCCATTTGAGCGCTATCAAAGTTTGTTTTTCCAGCAGACAAGCAGGCATGGTACATGGGGAACTTTGTTCTGTTCTTGCACATGCTACACAGTTCCAGAGCTAGAATAGTAAGACTTTCTCAGAGAAATTAAGTTGATGTTGTTCATTTTTGGTTTACATAAATGCATATTTTTTGTAGTCCCTATCAATAGTGAGAAGCCATTTGATCTTGCACTTCCTGGGGTAGAAGGCTCCGAAGTCCGAGTGGAGGTTCAGACCATAACATATGGCAGAAAGAAACATATAGTACCGATACAAATGTATAGCTGAACAGAATAAAAAACTATCTTGACCAAAGCAAACTATTAGCACACATATTTTAAATGGAGATGTAAATAAATCCTTTTGTGCTTACAGCCTTTATGGAAAAAACATACAATACGTTACCAAAGATGAGAAGCTGAGCTTGCTTTTTGTGAGCCTTAAGTAAAGGTGACCACATACTTGTCAACTGCCCAGTAATAACACTCTGTAGGAACTATCCAGGGAGGTTCTGTGTGTCAGAGAGATTAAGGATGAAGCAGAAAAAGGGTTATCTCTGACCTATGGTGTCTTTATGACAAAAGATCTCCTTCAAGCCTCAGTGTGTTCAAAGAGGAAGTTTGCTAGTCAGAAGAATTCGGCAAAAACAAAATGCTTGAAAGGCTAAGAAAGCCTCTGGGGGCTTTATGCTGTCATACGACTCCCACTGACATCAGCAAAGTCTGCGTACAGGTCTCCCAGTAAAACTGATCTGACCTGTTTAGCTTCTGAACTCTAAACTCACATCTGTGCTACAAGTGTAAGCCAGTAGATTCGTGGATTTTTATTCCATCAGAAAATGTATTTAGGAGGAAGAGGGCTGTATCATGGGAGTTAACTGAGCTAGTCTTCTTTGTTTGAACAACGTAAAATCTTGTCTTTCATATGCTTCTGAAGCTTCAGTTGCAATGATTCACTCTAAAAAGTTGCTTTAGAACACTAGAAAAGTTCTGTAATAATTCCGTGGCTTCTTCAAGACATTACAGACGCTGGTCCCGATTCTTGGCTGACCTACTCTTTCTGTAGTTATTTGTATTGGGGTAGGGTGATGATTATAGCACGTTACCAAGCCAGAACAGCAGCAGTCCCATTCGCTTGTTTCTGATGTGAATGTGGAGATGGGGAAATATCTCTCCAGGAGGGAAGTACGGAGTTTTTCAACCTCTTGCAAATTCCAGGAGAAATGGTTGATCTCATACTTCAGATGTATGTAGAGAACTCTTGTGTATTGCTTTTCTAACCGCCACTGTGTGTTTGGACACTTTCTGCAGAAAATGCTTCCCAGAGTGAGCTACGAGATCTACTTTCAGAGTTCAACCTGTTGAAACAGGTGAACCATCCTCACGTCATCAAACTTTACGGAGCCTGCACTCAAGATGGTAAATACTAGAAACTCGTGACTAAGATGAAAATGTCAAGCAAGGAAATAAAGAGCAGCTCACTGATGGGTTTGGACCACTACTTAATCATCGCTGAGCACCTTTTAAAATTGCTGCGAGCTAAAAAAATGAGGGACTTTTAAGAAAAGCAATGTTTGAAGGGAAGGGGAAATGCTAATTCAGTGTAACTAAGCATTCCTCCTGTGGTTTTCTTCAACATGCATTTTGATTATCAAGCTATTTATATTTCACAAGTCTACTGCCAGTTCTCTTCTAATCAATATATGTCTACTTTAATATTATGTCGATGCTCAGTAAGTTTTTTCAAATATGGGTCATATTTAAGGTTTGACAGGGTTTTCATTATTGTTGTTGTTATTCATACTAAAACAATGCTTTGAGGCTTGAGCCAGGGAATGAGATCTCCCTTTGGGGGGAAAAAAAACCCACCACAAACAAACCAAAAAGACAACTACAGATCCATTTGTTAAAATGTAGCTGCATAGTTAGATTGATACTCAGTTCTCCTCCTCTGTCGCAAAACTATTGTCTCCCTCTTGTGAAATGTTTGCTAAAAGCCACACTCATGGAAAGCTGTATTTCAAGGAGGAGGATTTTCAGACACATGTATTATAAACGGCTAATGAAGCAAATTTTCATTGTGCGTAGGAATTTATCTGAATAATTTCTGTTCATGTTAATTGACGTCGCACTGCAATATCCTCTTCCTTTTGCATCTGTAATTATACAGCCTAAAATCACAGCATACATGTTGCAACCTTGGGCAAAGGCCTGCCTGCTTTGCCCACCCAGTTCTGTTGCAAGTGGCACTTTTAGTTGCAGACAGAGAATATAATTCAGGACTGAGTCATCTCTGAGTCTTAGTAAGGTAATGAACCAGCAGGGCAGGATTTTTTTTTTTCTCCTTTCAGTACAATGTATTTTTTCATCCCAAAGGAAGTGAATTGTTTCTGAGTCACAGGCTTTTAATAAATATCAAGTTAATTCATTACCGTATGGGGTGGGAGGGCTTTGATACAGCAGACAAATGTATTTAGCATTAAAACACTGGGTGGATATTATTCATGTGGGTAATGGGGAGGAGAAACTAATGGATTGAAATGTCAGAATGTTTCTAAGTGCTCTGAAAAGGCATCTTAAATACAACACTGGAATTAGCAGATGATTTGTGAGCTCGGTATCATGCACTCCAGAAAAGTATTTTGGTTTTAAAAAGTTTCTCTAAGTTGGCCTGTTTCACAGGTGATATGTAAGAAGGTTGTCTCTTTTTTAGTCTCAAATTATCTAGATGAGGGAATACAACAAGAGCTGATTTCTGCTTTGATTCAGGCTGAAACTCCCTCTCTTTACATAGAGGATATAAGCTAAAAATATTCTATGATTCCAAGGCTGATTCAGTGCCTTTTATATAAAGGCCAGAGGTGTCTGGAGCCTCTGACTGTTCAAAACAATAGGTTGATTAGAATAGACTTTTTAAAAAAAATAAAAGAAAATAGTTACCTTTTAATTGTTTACTTATCAGTGTGTTTGTTTATTTCAGGCCCGCTGTATTTGATTGTGGAATATGCTAAATACGGCTCCTTGCGCAGTTTTCTCAGGGAAAGTCGAAAAGTAGGACCCAGCTACGTGGGTAGTGATGGCAACAGAAATTCAAGTTATTTGGACAACCCTGATGAGAGAGCCTTAACAATGGGAGATCTGATCTCATTTGCGTGGCAGATATCACGAGGAATGCAGTACCTTGCAGAAATGAAGGTAGGGCAGCATGATAGTGATCTGAGCATGTCCTTGTGATAGATGAATGTGTCAGCGGTCAGTTCCTCCACAAGAAGCATAAACACTATTATTGGTTTCTTCCAAAAGCTTGTCCATCGTGATCTAGCAGCCAGAAATGTGTTGGTGGCAGAAGGGCGCAAAATGAAGATTTCTGATTTTGGCCTCTCCCGTGATGTATATGAAGAAGATTCATATGTCAAGAGGAGTAAGGTACAGTGCATATTAAAAATAGTAGCGGAAATTATTACCTAATCAAGTGAATGAATTTATACTGCAGGACTTGAGCGCAGAAGAAGAAGATAATAGCTGGTTTTATTAACTTAGAATAATTCTCTATTTTAAAGAAACAAAAATGAAGATGAACCAAAATCATGGGCTTAATCAGTGGGACAGTAATATATAGATGTGTTAAAAAAAAAAAAAAGTATCTATTTAAGTCACCATTACCACCTCCACCTCTTTTTGTTGACTTGTCAACAAAACCAATTTATTTCTAATATGTTAATGAAAGTTAAGTTAATGAAGTTAGTTAATGAAAGTAATAAGTTAACGAAATTAGAAGGGCCACTATGATGATTAGGGCGTTGGGGCATCTGACATGCAAGAAAAGGCTGATAGAGCTGAGTTTGTTTAGCCTGGAGAAAAGAGGGCTCAGGGGGAATCTTCTTGATGTGTATAAATACTTGATGGGCGGGAATAAAGCCAACAGAGCCAGGCTCTCATAGCATGGCCCAGTGACAGGACAAGAGGCAATGGGTGCTATTTTAAATACAAGAAATTCCATTTAAAGAAAAGAAAAAACTTTTTTATCATAACAGTGATCAAACACTGGAACAGACTGCCCAGAAAATCTCCATCCCCGGAGATATTCAAAACCTGCTGGAAATGGTCTCAAGAAAGCTGCTGTGGCTGGCCCTGCTCTGAGCAGAGGGGTGAGGTCCCAGCCCACCTCAGCACTTCTGTGATCCTGTGAAAAGCTGCAAGACAATATGTAAAAAGTAGGATGAGATTGGCTGTTTTTTAAAAGCAATATGCCAACTAGTCTGTGATAAATTATTTCTTTTTCTTAAGGCTAGAGAGTTCGCATAGGATGCTTAAAAATAGCATGTGTTTTGTTAATGTAAGTACAGAAGAATGACACCTTTTTTCGTTGCAGGAGGTTTTTAAAAGTAGAGGGCAGCCCATTTTTAAAGGAGGTTGGCCCTCTCATTTATCCAATTCCTCATCACACTGCTTGAAAACACAAACAAAAACCCCCATCGTTTTTCTCTGTCTCTTTTCCTATTTATACTTAAAATTATAAACAAAAAAGTCCCAAGGAGTTGAAAAAAACACAGGCGATTTCTATAAAGATCCTAACTTCAGGAATTAGCACGTCTATGCAGAAGACTCGAAGCAAAGCCCTCCTACAAATACTTCCAAGCATATGGAAGATAACAAATCTTAATCAAAATGGTACGTCACGGTTCGGGGTAGATAGGAGCTAATGCTACTTGCCAGTGGCTATTGAGAGCAATTGTATTTTTCCTGCCTCAGTAAATTATTGCCAGGAGCCTAGATACAGTTCTGGCTGCTGGCAGTGCTCGTGGCAGGGCTCAACGTTTCACCTCTCGGACTGCACAAAGGAAACGTGATGGCAAGACGAGTTGTTGAGTTACGTCGCTACTTCCCTGCAAAGAAATGCTTGAGCGTAATAACTTTGAGACTAAGAAGATAAGTTAAGGCTTGTAGTTTACTTGTTAAAAATACTGTCAAATACAGCAAGACAAATCCTGCTTTCTGCCTGTCTGCATCCGCTGTCACTGACATCAGGGGAGCTTTTATAAGTCAATCTTAGGCCAGAGCGCGACATTCACTAACAACACTGCTTTCCTTGGACTCTTTCTGAGATGAGTAGTGTTGGTTCCGTTCCCTCCGTGATTTAATATGGAAGAGTTGCCAACAGAAGTTTTTGCGTGTGAAAATTTTAGATTTGTATGGAAAGATTTCCATAAATACTGTGAATTTTCACTTTAGCTTTCCCTGTTTTTTCAGACCAGTTTGTGTGAATGTTTTCTAAGTCAAAATAAGTTACAAAGAAAAAAAAAGCTTTCGGAAGGCATGATATGTAAAAGGGCTTTGCCACGTTCATTTTAGCTATCTTCTTATGTATGTGTTTTACATTGATCTCTACCAGTTCCTCTGTATTTTAAGAACGATGCATTTACATAAAGGCGGTTACATTTTATTTGGTGGGATGTAGATGCACTGAATGGATATTTAAGACACTCATCACCGTAGTATTCTTCAGAGCCTAACAAGCATTTGTCTGCTTGCACAGGGAAACTGGGACAAGAAAAAAATCGAGAGGAAGGAAGAGACGGATAAGTTTCAAATCCTACTGAAACAGTTGTTGCATATATATGTGAATTTTATGAGAACAAGAAGTGCGGCATATGAATCCTAGTCATATTGTGAAGGTTACAAAAGATCCTGAAAATCTTGCAAAGCTAGATTTTCATTAATATCTTGGGCAGATTTATCTGATTTTATCAGTGAATTTCTGCCAGTGGAAAGTAGCAACTTGTACATTCAGTTTAGTAACCGGTAACTGAATATGACTGTCCAAGTACAGTTCTGAAACCAAAGGTATCTTAACATCTAGATGCTTCCATTTATGCATTATCCCTGATATAAACAGATAGCTCTTCCCCATTTAATCATCATTCCCCATCATTTTTGTATTTGCACATTTCCCAAAAGCAACAGGGTGTACCCTGTGGGAAGACAAACATTCATGTTTGAAGAATGTAAGTCTTTAGACGAAGCTGTTTGTTAAGAGGAGAGCTGAGTTTTTCTGACTGAAATTGGTGACCATCTGGAAAAAACCCACAACACTTTATTGTACATAATTCGATTACTGAAGTGTGTGGAATGAAATGAATGAGTGAGTGGTTTTAAAACTCTTAGAATTGCTCTCCTCGCTTTTTCTTATGAAATGGCAATGTTTGTCATTCAGTCCATTGGAAAATATTAGAGTCCAGATAGAGTATCTGTTCCAGTTTTGAAGATAAATACCTTGGTTTTCCACTTGGAAGCTTAATTTTCTGACCAGTAATTGCAGTGTTGCTTTTTTTCCTCCTAGGGTCGGATACCTGTTAAATGGATGGCCATAGAGTCCCTGTTTGATCATATCTATACAACACAAAGTGATGTGTAAGTGTAAATTCTTGCATTCTTTATGGTTTATGTCCTTGTTTAAGGAGATGAGGGAGGAAGCACAACAAGGTATGCAGTAGCCAAAGCTTGCAAAGCTCTTCCAAAGAGACGGAAGAACACAGCCCGGGTGACACTGTCAGCTAGCAACGATACATAAGATTTTTGCTGTTAAGTTAAACCTGAAGAAAATATTACCAGAGGTATTTAGGAACATAATTCCCGTTGAAATCAAGAAGGGTTGGATCTGTTCATGTGACATGGTTGCCTTTGAATGTAGACACAAATTATTAATCTTTGCTAAAGATAAAGGTCGTACCTAAACTTCCCAGTTCCTGTTCATCACTTGTCTGCAACACGTGCTGGCAGACGAGGGATGTGGTGGCACGAAGGGAAGAAGAATTTAATGCCTGGCCTCACTATTACTGAAATCAATGACAAAACTCCAGCTAATTTTAATGACAGCCAGCTGAGACCTTAGGGGAATAGCCCTGTCCCAGTGCCAAAATGCAAGTTCATTTGCATGATTAGGGAGATGGAGATCTTGACGATGGATAGGCTCTTTCCCCACCTGTGATGATTAGGTGGCAAAGCCACCCACAGCTAAGCTGTTTGCACACCTGATAAGTAAGGAGCCAGGCAGAGGAGTGTTTGTATGCAGTTAACTCGGGATCAGATACTTTCATTTCCATCTCTCAGGGATGAATGATGCTTGTGACTAGTCAGGAGGCAGACACTGTAAAACTAAGTACTGTTTATTTAGGAGAAAAACCTCTAAAGGACTGCAAAAGCAGCAGTACTTATGCCTGATTTTCTGCTAGGTAGCATTTTGATACTTTCCAAGTTGCCCTTGAAGGCGGATCTAACTAAAGTAATGTTTTCATTAAACTGAAATGGAGTAAAACATACCAATCTCAATGACATTTCACTTTAGGGGAAAACACTTTGATAACAGCAGTATGTGCAAATAGGAACCTTTTGATTTGTACTTCTGAAATTAGTTACATTTCACTTTTTCCTCTTCTCTCTGCAGGTCAGAGCAGTTTTAGTAAAACAAAATGCTTTGCCTGCCTTGGAAATTCCTTACAAAATGAATTTCTGAAATGTTTTCATTTACTTTGTGGTGCTTGGAGTAAGACAAGAAAAAAAAGACTGGGGTGATTCTTCAGAGAATGTCACTTTTACTTAGGTCTGCTTCCAAGTTTTTCTGTGCCTCTTTTTACCCTCCTCAGAGTGCCCATTGTGCTGCCCTGCTCCTCTACGATGACTTTTCCCAGAGAATTGTTAAAATTCTTTTAAAAACTTCTTAGCGTAATTTTAATCTCCTCGTTTTCTGCAAAAACAGATTTGCCACTGTGCTTTGGGGCCAGAACAGATTGTGTTGCCATGTAACTGCCTCTTCTTTGATTGTTGATTGATCTTCTGGATCCAACACCATTCCTCCCTCTTTGTTTTCCTGATGGGCTGCTATCAAGCTTCGGAGCCTGTACATCTCCTGTACGTGCGATAAATGCCAGGCAGAGATTGCCCATCTGGCATCCACCAAGCTCGCTCTGAGCCCTGGACAGCACGCTGGGGCTGGGTAGCTTTACTGCTTCCCAGATCCGGGTTAGCGTCTCCGTGTAAAGCCATGCTGATTTTCTGGCTTTCCTGGAGATGCACCAAGTATTCTTAACAGAGCACTGCATGGTGCTTTCTAGGTCCGCTTCAATACAGTGGCGTAAAAGGGCTAAATATCTGCCACACTTACACGGTGCCTTTGACTCACTGGTGAGGTCACCTTCACTGTTCATGCCATTATACATGAAGTAATCAAAGAGTGTTAAATGGCAGCTCCTAATTTAGCCAAGTCCCTACAGAACGGGACTGAGACGCACGTAGAAGGTTGCAGAGCAAATCCTCTCCAGCACCGGGTGCCATGAATGCCATTCCAACAGCAGCAAACTGAGAAATGAAGTGCTTTTTTGCACCATTTATTGTGATTTTAGATAATTACGCTTACTGAAAAAATGTTGGTTTATGACTATTCTCTTTCCTTTCTGGTGACACAATTATATTTTAAGTGTGTATATATATTAATATAATCAGCAGCCACTCCAATATGCTCTTTTTTTCTGATACTCTGTATTTCTATTTTCCAGCCTCTCCCTTCTAAAGCCTTTCTATATAGTTAGTGGTTAGCAGTGCTTAATAGCAGTACCGCTTGCCAGCATTTACCAAATCCCTTTTTGCTTCAGAGGTCGATGACATCAGTGGAAAGCTAGCCTACTGTCTTCCTCTTCGCATATTTTTCTTTCCTGGCTTTTTCTGTTCACGTTTTTATTCAGCAATAAATATAGCACAATGGGAAAATTTTCATCTCCCATTTCTCCTCCCATAGTACTTAATTTGTATAATGGTTTGAAAGCATTGCAGCATCCTACAGCATTCTATTCTAATATGCCCATTTACTAGACAATTTTAAGAAATTATTCATCTGATCCCTCCTTCCATATTCTGTAAAATTCCCGTTAATCAGAAGAGGCGGCTTTTAAAAATAAAACCTGCCACACTACAAAGTTTATTTGAATTAATCATGGGCAGAATTATAAGCTGATGGCAGAGCATAATTGACTTCAAGAACGGTATGAGGAGATATATTAATAAAGTATATGAAAATGCTATAAATATTCATTAACTTTCAAGAATGTTCAGAGTGATTAAAAATTAATTCAATGAATGGCATCAGAGAGCAAAATGGCAGATACCACTTAGGACTGCGTGAGACTCACTTTGGCTTCTCTGCCCATTTTGGAAGTTTTGTTGCCGGAGTTTTCAGGTTACCATTGCTCTTTAAAATGTGGAAAGCACAGGTGGAATGTAGTCAGACAGGAGGTGAGGTTTGCGGCTAACATTTTGAGATGGAATTTTCCAAGGGTATTAGAAACTGCTGTTTGATTTGGCATTAGGTGTGTAATGCTTCCTAAAATCTTCTTAAAAGTAGAGTTTTCGCAGAAATTGCCCAATGACGAGAGCACAAAAACTAACATTTGTCATAAATTGTATGTAGTTTTGCTTCCAGATGCATCCCATTGAGTATTCCCTTTGCATGAAACAGCGTTGGCTGGTTTCCTTCATTTTGAACATCCCAATTTTGGCAGTTCTCTCAGTTGAGCAGATTCAGAGTAATTTGTAGCTGCTTTGTGTCTCAAAAGCCTTCCACTAAGGAAAGAAAAACATTTTTGCCTGTCTTCTCCTGACCTGCCCTCCAAAAATAGACTAATTTAATCCATCTAAGTATTTCCAACCCATTGAGCAAGGTCTTTTTGTTTCAGCTCGTCAAGAAAGTAGGTTAAAAAGGTCACCATTTCTTCTGTTCATTTCAGAAAACAGTTTCTTCCGTCTTATGTTCTATGTTAAACTGTATTTTAGGCATTTCCAGAATAAATTCTTTCCTCTTCTTTCCTTGAGTCTAAGAAGAAAATTAAGTCCTGAATTACTGAAACAGCCCAACAGATGAGCTGAAATCTAAAGTGTTGCTTATGATTGAAATAAACACATTGTGCATATAAAGAAACACAACCTCATAGTCAAGAGAGCAAAACAGTGCCTTGGTAACTGGTTGAACCAGCCTGTGTAAATTCAGACACTTCTTTCTGAATGGGACTATAAGGGCTAATTAGGGAGGTTAGACGACTCCTGGAAAAAGAGAGGCACCTCGAGGAGCGCTGTACAGAAGAAGAACCGGCTTTTGGGATGGGCCACCATGGGAAGGACTTCCTCTTTCTGCTTTCTAGAGAAGATTGGCCTTCCCAGGATATAGTTGGCTTTTGTCAGTGGATAAGAGAGATGTATCCGTTACCCCTATTGCCTTGGTTGCTAATATTTTTAATGAACAGCACTTGGGAACAAAGATTGGCCTATATGCATCTGTACAGCCCCTCCGGCTCAGCAATGTCTGGCATTTGGTTGGGTTCTCAAAACAGCAGAAAGAGATTTGTTGGGTGAAAGCCACACTAAGCTCTTGAAACCTACCACTCTAAATAAAAGCTTGTTTTGTGGTTTTTTTCAGGTGGTCATTTGGAGTTCTGCTGTGGGAGATTGTAACTTTGGGAGGCAATCCCTACCCAGGTATAGCTCCTGAAAGACTCTTTAACCTCCTAAAAACAGGCTATAGAATGGAGAGACCAGAAAACTGCAGTGAAGAAATGTAAGTAGCTCTTGATCTGATTAGGTTCAAAAAACACCTCTTGAATAAATACATTTGGGAAAAAAAAAAAGGTTTAAATAAATACCACGTAAATACTATTCTGTATATCTCAGAGGTATAATCAAAATAGGTACTGCTCAAAAGAATGTATTGAAATTGGTGAACAGAAAAGTGCAGGAAAAGAACTACGAACAGAATGCTTGCAGCTACATCCAAAATATTTGTAGGATATCAGTTAACACACTTGTCAAACAATTTGATTTTGACAAAGTTTGAATATTCAAAACTTTTGAGGGTGGGAGGAGGAGGAGGAAAATTTCATAAAACACAGTGGTAGCTGAAATATTAATGAAAACGTTTGAGTGCTTTTCTGCAAATGAGATAGATGTTCCATCCACATTCACTGTCTATTAGTTATCCTGGCATTACATAGGAGAAAGGATACCTTGACCCAGGAATCTATACCCTAGAAGACACGAATTTTCTGTGACTTGATAAGCCCATGGCAATTTCTTTTCTAGTTGGAGACAGTTCATATTTTATTGGCTGATTTATTAAAACACTGGCAATGTGAAATATCTTCTCTCTGTGGTTCTCCTATGGCATTTGGAGATGAGGCATGATTTAATGTTCAGCTTGCAGATCGGGTCATGGTCAGATTTTTTTAGGTAGTTACCAGACTATAATCACTATGACATCTCTTCTGACTGATTTTCAATATGAAAGATGCTTTGGTCACATCTGGGCTCAGAAAATACAGTATAAATAATATAATTTTATTTATTTTTAATACCATCTAAGGAGAAAAAACATTAAGGGTTTCTGAATTTAGGGGCGGGGTAGAAGTTCATAAGGGTCACTGGGTAAATATCCTCTAGCAAATACTTAATATTTAATTTTGTTTGTTTCATCTCAACAGGGAATAAGACTTCATTCCTCAAACATATGTTATATCATTGATAATTATTAGGTTAGGCAAGCTGACCACGTCTGAGTTTCTTTATTTTTTATTCAAGCCACATCATGGTTTTCTGACTGGTTTAGATTTTTTCTGTTTTACTCAGAATTTTTTCTGACAGTCATTAAGAGCCCACTTTAAGGACCATGTTTCTTAAATTGCATTGTCCGCTCAAGTAAGACAGAGATCATGGATGAGGGCAAAAAGTGCAGTGCTTTTCAATAGCTTGCTGTAGTTCTTGTAGACGTTTATTTCCGTAATTAGAGCGCTTTTGTGACTAGATCATTTAATCCTGCCTGAAAGCACTTGAGCTAGCAAACTAACGTGAACGGCACAGGTTGGAGAGTTACACATCCAGAATTTGGCCAGTGTCTGTCTGATAGTCACTCAACTGTAAAGCTTTAATTCTGCTCCCTTTTGTTTCCATGCTGTATGCTATAGAAGGCAGTTAAAGACAGAGTAAGAATAGATGTAATCAAAGTAACAATAATGGAAGTAATCAAAAGAATGTTAGTTTGTGCGAGTAGTCTTAGGTTAGGCTTCACTTTGAAGAAAAGTTTACAGAAACTTTTCAGAATTTAAGCAAGTTAAGAACAAAATTCTACTTTCTGATGCAACAGCAGAGTTTTTCTGGTTGAGAGATGCACATCAGTGATATATGACTTTCTTCAAAGTCATATGCAAAAAAAAAATCAATTAGAATTATGGCATGCTGCTGACACAAGAGGTGGTCCTTTGAGAAAGTGAAAATAATGAAAGAAACCTAAGACTACAGTCCAGACAAGGACAGCCAAGTGCATCATCCTTTAAAGACTCATGAAAACAAAAGCCTGTTCTTGTGAATGTCAGTTGTTGATTCAAGGGAACGTTTAATAGAACACACAACGAAGATTGATGTACTTGAGGATGGTCTTCATGCCACAGTTCAGCTTCAGTGCTGTAAATTATTTGAGCAGAAGCATGACCCACTTCTGACAATTCTGTGTTTTTTCCACCTTGCGGCGGGTCACAGGTACAACCTGATGTTGCGCTGTTGGAAGCAAGAACCCGATAAAAGACCAACGTTTGCTGAGATCAGCAAGGAACTAGAGAAAATGATGGTGAAGAGTAGGGTAAGTGTGGGAAAGCATGAGTTTTGGAAAGTTTTTGAGATCATCTGATTTTGAATATAGAAAAATAATGATTTTTTTTAAAAAGAAGAGTAATTTACTTTTCATCAAATTTTGAAGCATTTAAATATCTAGTTTCTTCCAAATGCATCCAGCTTTTTTGAAAGCAGTACTATTTCATATAGTGACTTTGGTGACTTCAACCCTAAATGCAGATGAGTTATCCTTAATCTGTCTAGCTTCCTTAAATTAAAAAAAAATTTAAAAAATTACTGTGAAAAGTTAGTCCTAAATTGCACTCCTAAATAGATAACCCTAGGAAGCCTAGAACTAGAAGAATGCAGTATTTCTTTGAATCTGATTTAGTTATATGATGATAGCAGCAGAGACACAAAAGCTGATTCCACCATTCTGAGTTACTTTAATATAATTCTGTATAGACATTCTTTGAGTTAATGGATGCTGAGGTCTAAAAATAGGTCCAAGTTGCATATATTTATAAAACGTATACATACCTACTTGCACATTTTTATTTTTTTAAATCTACTAGTTATGGGAAGGGAGGCAGTTACAAACGAAAAACAGAGGAAATACAGCAACCGTTACCAGATTTAAGAATGCGATGGCATTTGCATTGGGTGCAAAAAGGACTAATAAACAAATGGCAACAATTTTATTCAGAATGTGAATGTAAAAATAAGTTCTAAATTAAAAATGGCAAAATGAAAGTTCTAGGCTGCACATTAACTAACAGAGCTGCTGAGAATCAGTATAAAAATTATCTGCGTGTCCAGTGACAGACTTGTAATACTGAAACTGGGAGGTTTCCTGAAGTTTTCATCATAATTAAAACCAAAGCTAATCCAAAATAGAGCTCGACAAATCAGTCTTTCTTTTTTTCTTGCCTTTCTGAATAAAAAATTCTGAAGATTTTTCTTCAATTTATAAAATTGTGCAACCGTACCTCTCTAAAGTTTAATTTCAGTAAATTTCCAAAGGAAAAGCCATTTTGAATGTAAAAAGTATATTTTAGACCAGTTGAAAATGCTTCATGTTTGGTTTTTTGCATCAAAGCAATTCGGCAGCATAGATGAAAACCTACGAATTCTTACGCTTGACCTAAATACTTAGTTTTAGAACAACAGCAGCAAAAGCTTTATTTAGGCACTATTTACACAGCTAATTTTATACATGATTATGTAATAGTTTTTGTAAAACGATGAGATGATCTGAGCACCCTTTCCTTTAAGCGTCCGTGCATATCTATATATACGCTTCAGGCATGCATATGTATCTGGCGTAACAGAAACTGAAGGTCAAACAAATCAGTTAGCCCAGCCCTTTACTGTTTTGGTTATTTTAGTGAGATGCAGAATTCAGGGAGGTATTAACACGTCTGTAGCACGTCTAGTGTTCCGGCAAATCAGGTACTTCCAAAGATGCTACAGCTGCAGAAAAGGGGACCCTACCCTGGTGCCAGAGGTACTATCCAGAGACCAACGCAGAAGGGTCTGTAGTTCCTTGTTTTTGAGAAAGCAGATGCACACGTAGGCTGTACACCTAACCAGCAGCACTGCCGCGCGTGTTAACCCGGCTTCTCCTGTGTTCCCTTCTCAGGACTACTTAGATCTTGCGGCTTCCACGCCTTCCGATTCCTTACTTTATGATGATGGGCTCTCAGAAGAGGAGACACCACTCGTGGACTGTAATAATGCTCCCCTCCCTCGAACCCTCCCTTCCACATGGATTGAAAACAAACTCTATGGTAGAATTTCACATGCATTTACTAGATTCTAGCAACACACAAAAAAAATTTTTCTTCTGCACTGTTCTCAGACTCTGTAACCCCATTACAGTGTTCCTTGTCTGAATGAAGCCAATCAAAATTTGCTTGGAAGCTTCTTTTGGGTTTTTTTGTTTGTTTGTTTTTTTCTTTTGGTAAATGTCAAAGTTTGCATCAGGATCATCCTTTAGTCGTTTTGCAGCTATGTTTAAAATGTTTTTAAAAGGATGTGAAAATAAGTAAAATTACTAGATATCATATAGCAAAAGAAAAAAAAAAAGATCAGGGAAGTATTCTCAGGGGAAATATAAAACGCTAATGAGTATCTAATTCAACTATCCTGTTCGGGGAGGCTAGGAACATTTAAAGTATGTTAGATTCTGCACCTCTAATTTAAGCAATAGACTTTTTTTAAAAAAAAAAATACTGTTTTTTGCCATAGCTCGGTGATAGGACCCATCTGCAACATTTCTCATTTATCATGATGGATTTCTAAATTTCAGCTACTGTTAATGCATTCTGGATCCATAAGCTGAAATGTCTATTTAATGTATCATAGAATGAAACCAGAGTATTATATTCAGAGGGTAGAAATACTGTATGTAAGTATTATATACAGACTAAATCAACATGTAAAGTCCTTTGAAAATTGAATTAACAATGGGCATTTTGAAAATACACTCAGCTGTTTTCACGTCCTTTCATTTATTATGAAAATGTCAGTACTAAACCTTGATTGAATGATGTAGCAAGTGTTTTTAAAAAGAACATATGCTTTCATATTGTGATGGTGAGATGGACAGTAAAAATGGTTCTTGCCAAAACTCCTACATTTTGTCTCCTGATTAAATATTCTACTTGTTTTTAGATATTTACTAACATCACAGATACTTTTTTCATTCTTCAAGCAGTACGACTTTTGAAAAGTTGGATCTTTTAGCTTAAAAGTTGCCATTAATACATGGCTTTGGGTCTAGTTTTTATCTATACCCTAGCTATAATTTTCTTTAATAGGTTTCCCCAACTCACATTCACTTTGGGGCACTTAGTGGCCAGCTTGTTAAAAGAATGCCCTAACAGAAAAAGTTGCCACCGAGGTTGATGGCAGATGCCGAACGCTTGATAAGCAACAAAATCAGATTTCTCTTTTTGAAAATCTTGACCCCGGTATGGTTCTGTGCTTGTACAGCTGGGTCAACACGGTGCTAAGCACTCGGCTTCCATTTTGGTGATCACTCCTGCCTAAACTGAGAAGCAGCTAGTGGACTCAATGCAAATAATTACATGCCTGAAATACATGTTTAAATGCTGAATCGAGACAAGAGTGCTCAGGACTCTGTTGGAATTTACTCAGTTGTGCTCCTGGGATTTCCTAAAATTAAGCCGGCAACCCCGGTGAGGGTGTGAGAGTGTGCCCAAAACCTCACTGAAGCCAAAGGAAAGGCGCCCATTTAAGTAAATGGAAATACTCTCAGTCATTGGAATGGACTTTGGATCCTGTCCCAAACAGGTTTATTAATTCTTGGAGCACTTCCTGTACAGCAAGAACTTCCTCTTGCAAAGCAATATATTGCAATGTCATTGTTAAAAAAGTAAATTGTGGAAAGCTGGAGGCTTATTAGAAGAAAAATTGTTAGTTTTTTATTATGCACGTGTGCGTGCACGCACACCATTTTTTATCAAGTAAGCACTTTATTTTTTCTGAGTTTTTGCGTACATCTGAATTTGTGCTTCAGGGATTTCGAAACATCACTTACATGCATTGATTTGGGACTAAATCCAGTGGACTGGCTTAAAATATTGAAGGGAGTTTTGCCAAGGGCCTTACTGTCTGCACGTGAAGTTATGGTTCTTCAGTGCAGAAAAAATTATCTGTTTTCATTTTTAGGCATGTCATACCCGAACTGGCCTGAGGAGAGCCCCGTTCCACTCACAAGATTCGATGGCACTAACTCTGTGTTTTCAAGATATGCAAATGATAGTGTATATGCTAACTGGATGGTTTCACACTCAGCGGCAAAATTTATGGACAAGTTTGATAGCTAAAATTTTCTTTGTGAAAGGTAACGGATTCCTGAGGGGAACAGAGATGCAAAGAATGGGAAGTCCATTGGCTCGTTCTTTGTACAATCAGCAACTAACTTCTAAATTGGCAAACCCTTTTATTGGTAGTTTCTGAAGTGTGTTATTCATGCTGAAGACTATAATTGGTGATTTCCCCTTTCAGAAGACATATCAAGCTGGATAAGAGTTGTAGTTCCAGTACTTCTTTCTAGATTGCCTTTTTGCGTATGGTTCCATTTGGCACCGTCTTACTGCAAATGGCCTCACGCTTCATTCTCGCTGGTTTCTAGACCAACCATCCTGGGCTCCAGCTTTCTTGGATGGGAAAATGTACTTGAACTGCTACTTTTATAGTGGCTGTTAGCATATGACCACTTAATCTAAGCAGGAAGCACAAACAATATATGGAAGGGAGGGGGGAAATAGGCTCCCAAATTACTGAGCTCGCTATCAGAAGTGTTACAGCGATGTTGGCACTAACGAAGCCTGTATCTTGGTTTGGATGCAAACGTTAAGTAACTCGACAGAGGACTTGAGATTCAACATTTGAAGTCGTGTAAAATGTATTGTCTTGTCTTAATGAGAAGAGAGTTTGTTTTATTAGTCTTAACTTCTCTTACCTTTAGCACAATGGAGATAAATTTGATGCAAGATAAGCTGTATGGCAATCAAGAGTGCTCATCTGACACAATTTACTTTCCATCGCCTACATCTTACTAATGTTAAAACATACAGTCTTGTACAATCATTAAGTCCTCTTCGGAGTACAAAATAGACTGTACAGGATTTTTAGATTGAATTCAAGTAAAGAGATTTTGTTTGCAGTCATGTTCAGTGGGCTGGAGTTCCTCCTCTCAGCTCCAAATTGGATACCCTGCCATGCACAGGACACTGCCGTGACATAACTCCAAATAAACATATTAACTTGAAAGTCATGAGTAAACAACACTTGCACAGCAAAATTGGTCTAAAACTCTACTGTTAATGAAACCGTACAAGGAAAACGTCATCAGAATTTGTTAAGGTGAAATATAAAGTTGTTGTGCTTACAACACTGACTTGATGTTTGGGAGAACGATCAGACTGTGGGTCGTCGTGTTCTATGTGGAAGAGTAAATGATCAGAGCTACTTTTGTCTTTATTTGTATATGGTTAAAGATAACTTTTTGTTTGCTACAAATGTTGGGACGTAAATCCCGAGTGACTCGTTGTTAGCATTGTGACGGTTCTTCTAAATAATCCAATTCTACCAAAGCTTGCTCCTGTCACTTACAATCCAGTTTAGCTGTTTTCGGATGTTGTTTTGTGTATCAACTTTACGTTTCCATTAAAGTCTGTGATTTCAGAAACAAGAGAGTCAGACTGCCAAAACCCAAACACAGATTTTCATTCTGCAAGCGCTGGGTTGGAATTTAAACGACGCCTTCGCTGTTAGGTATCATACTTGATCCCGACCTGGTTTCAGATGAGCACTGAACAGAGTGACTTTCTTGGCGCAGACGTTTGCCATGTTGTGTAACGCTCACGCGCAGTAAACGGGTATTGCTATGTATACAGAAGGGGTTCAGTTGTGGTATAATGGTGATCTTCACTGGTGCGACACAACTGTCAGAATGCATACTTTAAAAATAAATGGCACTGAAAATTAAGCCCATTATACGGGCTTTTTTTCTATGGAGATATCTATGAAAAAAGGAGAGAAAAATGGCACTTGTGGGTAACTTTTTGCTTTTTCCAGTCCTTTTCCTATATTTTATGTCTGTAAATGGGCATTTCTTTATTTGCCATGAGCAATCAAGGCCTCAAGACTTTTGTTTATTTTTTTAATTCTTCCTTAAATTAAGAATTTCTTTTCATCAGCTATCTTCAGCAACAATATTCAACTGGGAGATGTGAGGTGCCCAGTTTCTAACCCGAAATCCCTGCGGCAATGTTGCTGTACAGTAGGTGAGTGAGATAGTAAGTGATGCTGTGAAATAACCAGTGGATGCAGAAAGTCTTGTGTATTTTAGACTTGCAGTATGAGTCAATGTTGTTTCAGCCATTAATTCCTGTGGAAAAAAAATCTCACTAATATTTATTGTCATCTATGTTAGCGGATGTAGATTCTGCATATAAAGTTCATACACAGTTCATAATTATAGTTGCCATACACAATTGCCTGCATTAAGTACTGCTGAATGAAAAATTCTTAACAAGCGTTTCCTAATCCAAGTGATTTTGACTCCCTGCTCATGAATGTTGGTAAGAAATAGATTATTACTTTCAAGTATTCATTCATAATATGAAAGCTTCTTAGGTCTTCTGTGTATGCTATTTTTGTAAATATTTCCCTTGAAGTGTTTCCTGTTTGTTCTGTGTTGCCATTAGAACGGTGACAATCTTGTTTCAGTGCCACATTAGAGAGTAAATGTACTTCCCACGTGGGGAAAAAAAGTGATACTGCAGATGATCATTTCCATCGGTGCCAGAAATACTTACGCACACTTGGCTGCCCTGAGGAAAGTGCATTCGAAAGGAACAAATGACTCACCTATATGTACAGGTTGGAGGGAATAACTTTAAATATTTCTGCCAGCCTTTTCTAAACATCCACAGAGATGACACAGTTTAACCCGGTCTGTGCTTTGAGTTGTGACAGATGGAGGAGAGGGTGAATTTCATGTATCCTTCCAGTCATTAGAGCAGCACAAGGAAGTTCTTGTAATATTCATTTTTACAAGCTTTTCCAGCGGTGCGATACTCAGAAAATCTACCGTGAGGTTGCAGATTTTAATCTGCAAACATTAGCCTGATTCATATAATAGAACTCTAAAAAAATTATGTACCCCATCCTGTGAATGAGGTACATAATATTTAAATCATGTGGTTTTATCTACAATTTGTCATGCAAAATGTGCATGAATCTCTATGGTACGCTCAACTGGACCTAAGTAATTATCAAATACGTGCAGTAAAAGCAAGTTTCTATTCCTTGATGTTTTATAATCAATCTTACATGAATAATACAAGCCTCAAAATAGATCTAAAAAGAATCTTTCTACTGTAACTTTTGAAAGTTCAAAAAAAAATTATTTATCATTTTGAAATGCTTTGTTTCAGAACTCAGCCCACCTAAAAGCTCTGCCGCTCTCACTGCGGCTACAACAGTAAATTTATAACAAAATACTAGGGATTACGTTCAGCAGCACCAGCTCCTGGGTAGTGCCAGGCAACGTTCCCCATAAACAAGGTGCAGATTGTCTGTGGTGAGATGAATGGTTTGACTTTTTGAGCCCAAGCTATCTTTCTGAAAAAGAACCCTATGATTCCCTAAAGGATGTATAAAAGTATGTAAAATTGTAATATGAAAACCGAAGCTGTTCAGGGCCGCTGCATCTGATTTCATATAATTTAAGTAGCCCCTTTGAAGTTAGCGGGATCATTCATGAATAAATTATTAATAAACATTTGCTGGGCTAAAATCAAATATCCCAATAACCTGCTAGCAAAAGTACAAAAGATGCTATCAAAATATGGGCAAAGTAGCAATAGCCCAGGCTTACCCATCCCTAGCACAATATTCTAACTTGTCTATCTAGAAGCAGTATTTAGGAGCAGGTACTAGACACTAGAAGACAGGTAAGCACAAATGTACCTCTAACGTATACCTAGAAAAGACAGTGAACAAAATATTTTTCAGCATTTCTCAAGTTCTTCAGTAAAGACAAGTTGTTCATGTAAGCTGAATTTCATATTTATTTCTCATTTCTAATGCTTTGGGACAGCAACCTGTGTCATCCAGTTAGGATAGAGAGTTATAGACTCTTCATGTATTTTGAGAAGATGACTAGTTCCTCTCTTTTCATGGTGTGTTTTTTTCGGTTTTACCTGGCTTTATAAAAGGTTGCATGGTATCTCAACACAACGAATTTCTTGCTAAAAATGTATTTCTTTGAGCTGTTATGAAAGTTCACTTTGCGGATAACGTTCTGACATTAAGAAAAAAAGGTTTTGTCTACCAGAGCACACACAAGTACACCTCCCCTTCAGCTCATCTGAAATGCTTAGCTCCTTACTTTGCGCTAATAAGGTACATTTTGCAAAAATCTGACTTCATCTCATCTTGAAGCTGTTTCGTACAGATTACAGGCCAATCCCAAATGGTATGAACAATTTAAGAGCATCGCAGTTTTACTTTCTATGTCAAGTAATAACTTTTCAAGTTTCTCTATTAGAAAAGAGAATGAAAGAAAAATGTGTTCAAGGAAGTTAAAAAGAACAGTAACTTTTGAAATCGATGACGGTGTCATGATTGTTGTCATTAGGTATCAGACCAAGAGTTGATTCTATCCTTGCTGATGTAAGCAAATGTGTACTAAAATGCAGAATAACTGGTTTTAAGTGCATTTTTACTGTGCCACAAGAAAAGCTTTCCATTTAATCAGCTAAGCACAGAAGTTTGTAGAGGTTCAAACCGTTACACTGATAGCAAGTAATGTGCATATTTTGAATAAATAGTGATGTTTACAGTAGGTGTTTCTGTTTGTTTTGGCTTTTTTTTATTGGCTGTCAAATATAAAGATGGATTGGATTTCCAATCAGCTTTGACCTAGGTCTTACCTCCCATTACGTCCCCGATAAACCTCTGCTGATTTTAATGAAGAGAAAGTATAGTGAACGGGCAAATCTTGACTCAAAATATCAACGGAAGAAGATGCTTATTTTATCACAGTATTGATGGTAGTGGAAGGAACCATGAGTTGTGTGGTCAGAACTACTGAGTATGTCTGCATATAGACACAGTGCTTTGAAATGTGAGTACTTACGAAGGTAAAAGCAGTCACTGTTCCTGCCTAGTGTGTAGTTAAGGGGTAGGTCCAATCAGCCTGGTACCTGCGGAAGTCCTTATGGAAAGTTAGGGTAGCCCATCGTTTTGTGTAAATTTCCTCTTGTATTCACAAGATGGCATGCAAATAAAGCATGAAGTTAGAGACTTCAGCATGAAGTTAAAGCTTCATTTTCTCCGCCAGAGATTGTTATTAACAGAACCAGGTATTACGATTATTTCTTAACTTCAGAAATGGGTTGGCATGTCCCAAAAGAGAAATAGAGGTCCCCTGCTGGAAACCATGTCCGTTGTAGTGGGACTAGGGTTTTATGCATTTCATAATCTCCTCTAAGTGGTGGACAGAAGAGAATGTAAGCAGCACATCTAGGGCCTTAGTTTTATACTTACGTTTGCAAAATAATTAATTATTGAATACTGTAGGGACAGAAGATTTTTATCTATCACAACACTGGTGCCAGAAGTGGTTGTGGTGTTACTACATCCCACTCCAGCACTGCACCTCTTGGACAAGGAGTCAACAGATGACTGCAAAGAGCAGATGTATGGTCTCTTTCCTTCTCTGCTATCACCCCGCTCTTCCCTTACTCCCCCTTTGGTCTGATCTGGATAGGAACACGGATTTGCGCACAGGAGACTTTTCCATATGCCGAGGTCTGCAGAGACAGAAGGATTGGAGGTAGTGAGAAGACAGGGCCCCTTCTATTCATATTCTGCGGGACAGAGTTCCTGATGTTCTCACTCTTGAAGCCTGTGAACAGACAAGCTACTGAGTGGACCGAGTCGGCAGAAGACAAATGTCCTCTCTCACAGGCACAGGCCACACAGAAGGTACGATGTGAAGGGCTCACAGGGAGGCTCACTGAGAAGTGCAGGTCTAGTCTCACATTCATAAACCCTGCAATGTAAAAAAAGCAACCTGAAATTAAAGAACGGAGGTTCACTTTAAAAGTGTAGTCCTGATCTGAATGGAGAAGTTACCCTCTGATGTTAAGAGAGGGCTATTACCTAGGAAACGTAGCGTGGTTTGTGATCGTATATGCCCAGAGCTGTGAGGTTATGAAAAGAGAAAGTTATCCTCGCATAGAATCACAGAATCACAGAACCATTTAGGTTGGAAATAACCTTTAAGATCATCCTCTGGGGTTATAGCTAACACATCTCCCACAGAAAGCTGTAGCTCTTAAAAGCCCTTGGCACTTCTAACACTAGGTTCTCACTGTTCACCAAGCCGTATATACGATTCCCGCTGAACGTGCAATTATCATTAGCCAAAATGTTGGGATTTTTAACAAATTCCCAGCAACAAAAGGAAGGTTTAGAAATCCCAAAATCAACCTTCTGCATCTTTACAGGCTTCAGAGATGTGAAACGGATCCAGTCTGTGTTCAGACACAAAGTAAGGCTGGTTGAAGCACATACACATTTCCCCAAGTTTCTGCCTTATGCTGGTAGACATCTCATCTAGAACAAGTCAAGAAACGTCAGACTGCCAAACTTGAATTGTTCAGCCCACGATAACAGCCACAGATTTTAATTCCGCTAGAAGCTCAACCTAGATCTGGATATCAATCAAACATTTCAGTCTCCAGTCTGACTTTTCTGCGTCCTGCCAGTCACGTAAGTAGTTGTTAAAGCCTTTATATAATTTTTCAGCTGTTCAGGGCTTTCCCTCCTGACATGATGGTAGTTGAAAGAGTTTGATGCGAGCACTGATTTTCATTTGCAACATGTGCCATTTTCATAGCTCCCTGACAATGCAATTTCCTGTCTGAATTTACTATGCTTAAGGATGAAAGTATTTTAAAGTTTTTAATAAAACTAAATCAAACGGATCTGTATTTATAAGCCTTTGGTTTGCTAAGAATTATCCCTGCCTACATTGAGGGAAATTTTAAAGTTATTTTTGGAGGAAAAAAAGAACAATTCCACTTCCTCCTCTTCCAGATTTTTTTGAAGCAGCAAGCTGTAGCCCAATGCAAATCAATAAAGCAGTAGGATACACTGATCCCACTTGTTTAGCAAATTGCTGCCAATAACAAGAATAGTATCCATTTATTCAAGAGCGTTTCACAAAAATTCTAAAAGAATGAGGAAGAGATCTGGAGTAACTTTATAAGAACCTTACATCTGTTGTGAAGGAGAATGTCAGAAGGGTGGACTCCCAAGGAAGCAGTGGCTGGTATGACAGGCGAGGAGGCTGCTCAAAAGGGCTGCTCTTGTTCCTTGAGAAAACTGGTAGTGGGTTCATCTTCTTAACGTGATTGAAAAGTTTGGAAGAGCGTGGCGAAGACTGAGGTGCAGGAAAAGCCCAGGGAGATATCCAGGTGATAAATACCGGATTTATAGCATTTCCTTTTTTAAAAATGTGTATGCAGCTTCAAGAATCGGCCACCAAGAAGCAAGCGCAGTTCACTGTTCTCCTCGATAGTTTTTGTCTGGTCGGGACTGTCAGTGATTGATTTGACAGAAGAAGACAAGAATGATTCTTTCTGCTCCGGGGTATAAATAACTGAGAGAGATGTTAGCCTTGAGTCAGGAAATCCTTCAAACACTTAACTGGTTTTCCTGTGCAGAGAGGCTTTCTGAACAGTGGCCTAGTCCAGATATAGCAAATAGAAAGGCATTAAGTTTATGCTGATTTATATTTTAAAACATTAAAGTTGCAAATCTCACCCAGTGTTGCTCTTCTGGGATCATTTGTTAAAATGAACTGTGACAATTTGTTAAATACTGAGCAGAAACAGATGATGTGGGTTTTTGTAAAAACACTCCTGAGAATATTTTAATTTACACTGAAAGATATTTATCACCGTTTTTACGTGCACAAAGATAAAGTAAGCAATCAAAGTAGATTGCAACAAGTTGTCATCGGAGACCACTTTTTAACCAAACAGAAATAATGTTTATTGACTCATTCTGACTTGCTTAACTGAGTCTCCAATATGGTTTACTAACTTTACAAAATGTCAACTGAATGTTTTGAAAAGCTAGGCCTTAAACTAGAGATTACTTATAATAATTACCATTTGAAATGATAAACATGTATTTATTGGGCAACACTTAATAGAACACTGTTCATAGTATTAGACCTTGAAATGCAGTAATATGAATAGCGCATGCTGTCTATCTCTGTAAGACATCAAAAATGTGTTAAAAACCTTGCCATACAAGATTTGAACCCAGCTCAGGGGAGCAGAGGGAGAAGGTACAGTACTGTACCTTGCTTACTGAACCCATAACCCACATCACAACAGAAAGCACACAAAATCAGCGCATCCCTCTCAGCAATTAAGCAGCACCTCCTCATGTGTCACAGGTAAACAAGAGCCCCCAGTTAATGTGGATACTGGAGTCAAGTTAAAAATGGAGATTAGAGGTTTTGTCTTGCTTGTTTTCTGCGCGGTCCCTCCGTGGCTCCCTGTCCCCAGCGCTGTTCGCCATGTCCCAACCTCCCTCCGCAGCAGGGAGGGAGAAAGTTGTGCCAGTTCATGCCAGGCCACTGCCCCCAGTTCCCCATCTCAGGCAAGGGATGCCCAAGGACCCGTCTTTTTGGCATCACCTCATTCTTCCAGAACCCCAGCCCCGCTGGGATTTCCCCAGGTAAACAGCCTACGTGCAGAAGCACAAGTGAGCGCCATCCTAACTGCCAGTTCCACCTCACGCTCCGTTATTAACTGGAGGATCCGTGACGTGCTGCTTGTGCTTAGGCCAGGTCTTACCAAACCTCGGAGCCAGCCCGTACCCGTCGCAGCTGTCAAGCAGCAGGCTTGTGACCCAGAGCGCAAAGCTTTAGATGTTCATCCCACACAAACACATACAAAATTATCAGCAGCCTGTTAGCATTCACAGCTGTTTTCTTCAGCTACCACAGGTGGACGATATAATTTGCATCTTTCTGCATTCGTAATGATCGTTCTCATGTTTTGAAGGTATGTCAGTAAGTTTTAACGCAGCCTGCGCGGTTCCCAAGATGCCCGCCTCACAGAAACAGTCAGCTTTAAAAACTCTTTACCTCTGTGCTTATCCCGTCATAGATACGAATTGCTTTTTTACAATAGTACAAATCATTGCTTGTCTAGGGCAGTCAAAGAACCGGTAACTGACATTCTTGAAATTTGAATTAAAAAGAGAATAAAAATGTCATTTATAACCATTTAATTCCATCTAGTAAATTCTTCCGAACTTGCTATTCCTTAATTTAAATGGGGCACAGGCTGCCAGATCAGGTCTTTGTCATTCTAGTTCTAGTTCTAAAAATAGGAGCTGGAAAGGAGAAGCAGCAACAAATTGCTCCTTGCTTCTTCAGAAGTGGGAACAAATTCAAGTGAATTTCAAAGCGTCTTGCTATTCAGCAAATGATTGCATTTCTAATGTAAAACCTTGCTTTGAATTAATTTGATTTGGAGCTCCATTTCACCGACAGATGTGAGCCACTGCACAATTCTCATTAGCAAAGCTTTTTCTTAACAAGGATAAAACCATTGTTACAAGTCAAAAATTAAAGAGGAGCTTGTGAGATCACTAGAATAGGTAGTGCAGTGACATTTGATCCTGACTTAGCAAATCATTTCATCTTTACTAATTGGTTTTATAATAATAATAGTGAAGTCTCAACAGTGTGCTTTAACACGTTTCTTAAAATCAGCCGCTGTTTTTATGCACCACAGGAACAGATGCTGATTTCCATGAAAATCTAAACACAGTATTTTCATCTGCTTATTTCAGGAATGGGTTTTTTTTCTAGTTGTCTGTTAATATTCTATGGTACCCGGGACTGTTCCCTCTTGACAAGGGAACAGTCCACATCTTACCTTCCTTTAGCCTTCTCTTACGCTGCTCCAAGATTGTGAGAATTTTTCAGTCCTTGATAGTAAAATACTGCTAATAAAATCAAAGTCGTAATGTGATTTCATTATTATTTCCATGTCATTGTATGGGAGGAACAGTTTACAAATACAGAAAATGTTGCATTTTAAAAAATTTTCATTATGCATTTTCAACAATGACTGATACCAGAAACAAGAGAAACAAAATTAGCTTATTTTACAAACTAACCGACTGGAGTTTGGAAAGGGAGACATTTTGGGGCTGTCGCAGACAAGCCTATTGCTAACACTAGCAAAGAAACCCCAAAAACTGGAGTGGAGTGGACAGATATTGTCAAAAATAGGCCAACATGGTACAGACAAAGAACACACGAGAAGTTTCTTTGCCTCTGGTCCCGTCTGTTGTACAAAGAAATGAACAACAGTTTTGTACTGTTTGCTAATCATCTCTATATGGTACGTCCCTGCAGCTTTGTCTTTGTTCTGTGTGGTGGTGGTGGTTTTTGGACTGCTGGACAGGCCCAGGGGATACAACAGATTATGCAGTAAAGCATCTCCGATTACAGAAGCCCAAATATTTCCCTCTCTAAAGATACTGTATTTAATGTAGCAATTTATCTGAATAACTAGAGTTTGGGTGCATGAGGTTTTCGAGTACAAAAATGAACCGAACCAGATAACCAACCAACAGACATTGACAATTTATACTGTTATCTTCTCAGACAAGGAGTGCTCGTAAAAGGTTGTCTGGCTTAAATCTCATGTACGGAATGATCTAACTTACTTCCCTTTCTGCATCCTAGACAGTGGAATCTACAGCTTAAAAATTAATGTAATAGGCTTGATTTTAAATATATTACTTTAGAGTTTTAACAGGTTACTGTTCTGCAATACCGAAGAAGAAAAAAAAAAAGAAGTCATGTGTAATTTTTGGTATGTTTCGCATATATTGAGTCCTCTAGTCAAAGCCCTCCTAATTTGTTTTCCATTCCAGGTACAGAATACAGCTGCTTGGACTCTGTTTCAGAGCTGCTTTATAGTCAATATATTTGTGACAAAATTGTCTTCTCCTTAGAAAAATGGCTAAGGTACTTCTTGCTGTCTTTAGACAGAAGCCATGTAGTAAAGGTGTCTTGGAATAGTCAGAAATAAACCACTATCGAATTCCAGCACTACATACGTGGCTTACTTTCCATACATGTTGTTACTGGTTAGTCTGGCGATACCCTGGTACAGTTACGAGTGGAGCGGTGGAGCCCTGGGCATACGACCCATTGTGCCTGCCAGAAAAAATAAGGCCACGTGGCCAGGAAAAATGATGAGCTACCGCTGCAGAGTACTGCCTGCTGCTCTCAGCTGGAGCAGGCAGCAGAGCCCAGGCACTGAACGCAGCTCCCTGTAACTACCCTCCTGCCTTCCCGTTCCCCGGCGGCACAAACCAAAGTACTTCTTGCACACTAATGTTTCTGGGATCCATTTGCTACCGTCAAAGAGCTCAGCAAACACTTGTTGCTAACAGCGACTACATACTGATTTCAAAAAGAAAGTTATTTTAAGAGATTGTATTGGAACAAATCTGATGTATCCTTCCACACCATTTTGCACATGCCAATAGCACTGATGAAGTTAAACTAAATTATCACTATTCAAAGAAAATACAAGTGAACTATAATATGTATTTTTGTTATCAGAAGGCTTTTTCAGAGAGTAGATAAAATTAAATCTTATTTACATTCACTTACAGCTGTAATTGTATTGATTATCTTTTCCAGTAAGGAAAGAATAGAAGTAATGTCTTCTATTTTCATGAATGTGTATAAAAATTACTGAGCCTGCTTTAATATGTGAAAGGACTCTATATAAATTTAAAGTCAGTTGATACTGTAATTGCTACAGTCTGTACAGACTGTTTTCTAACAGGAATTTCTGAAAGGAAATAATTTAGCAACTGTGATCTCAAAGCAGCAGGAAAAAACCAATCTATTGCAGTTAACTTCTCCAATATTTTATAAATTATATGCTGCTGGGTCCAAAATTGAGTACATTATAATACCAAAGAATTAGTATTTATTTGATACCAAAGCACTACATACATAAATGCAGTCCTTCAACATTCAAAGACGCGGAGGCCAAAGGTCTAAGCATTGCCAAAATCAAAATGCTGCTACAATGCAAAATAAAGGGAGCAGTAACAATAAATACAGGAAGGTGACTGCACGGTAGAGTTGCTCTGGTGCGTTGGTACAAAGTAAGTTTACGTGTGCACCGTCTCTCTGAAACCTATCACAAATCAAGAGATTATCTCAGCCTCTAAAGCAGTGAAGCAAAATATCCAGACCTTCCAAGCATCTTTAATACTCATCATAGCTGCCCCACGGTAACAGTAAGACAGTAACGGTGTCCTTCTTATTTTAGGAGGTACACACAAAGCAAGCCCTAGGTTAGCTTTTCGGTGACCTGGTTGATGGTCACACTCCGGTGTCGTAAGCAGAGCTTGAGGTCAAGGTTAGCGTTTCCCAAGCCAGAGAGAAGTTAATTCTACAGTAGCACACCAATCCTCCTATGACCTCTTATTTCATAGCACATAGCAACAAGATGTATTTGGACAAGGCCTCTGACAAAGCGTTATGGAAGTATGATTTAGAATAAAAGTTCAAAATTAGGATTTTAAGGGAAGAAAATATAAATCAAGATGATTAAAATACTGTGGGATGGTTTATTTCAGGCTATTGAAAAATCTTTATACTTTCAGTTGCATTGTTCAGTATCCGATATAAATAACTTGCAACAATAAAAATACGGATCAAGAAAGCGGCTTCACATGGGATCACGTTGGAATTGTGCCCTCAGTAAGGCTGAGCTGTGGTATTTGACAAAAAGCCCTGTGTCAAGGCAAACTAATGACTATTGTTTGGCAATTAAAGTGCTGAATTTTCAGGCAAAATAGCAGACCATTTTTCTTATTCCACATACACATTTCATTTCGGCTCCAGAGGATAAGAGAACAAAAATACCCGCTGTTGAAGGATTGCTTTTTTTCCTTTTCTCCTTTGGTCTAATTTACATTACTCCTTCATTTTGGCTTCATGTTCTCAGATCAGCTCCTCTCTCTTTTTTTCTATTGTTCCTCCCCCTCCAGCCCACACATATGCTTAAAAAAAAAAGGCAAGGAAAAAAAAAGAAAAGAAAAGAAAAAACCCCAAAACCACGAGAGGCTGGAGCTAATGCTGTTCTGGAAAACTCTTCTTTTTTTGAATCAGCTACTGCCAGTCACTTCCTTTCCCCTAGCTGTACCAATTTAAGAACAGCAGTTACCAAAGTTCAGCAAAACATTTTTAAAGTCTGTCTCTATGTCTTTAAAATAATCATCCTATCATAATATTTTAATAAAATTCAAAGCTGCGTCACCTATATATATACACACACTTATTGCTTTTGGATGCTAGGTGGTCTGCAAATACCTCTCTAAGGAGAATCCCCAGTCTGAAATTAATTGTGTCTCAAAACACGGACATTTGCGAAATGTTTTATTGCCTGCTTTATTCACAAACAACCCAGGAATTCCTCTGTAAGACTAACACCAAATAGGAACTACATCTGTCAGCATAAATATAGGTCTGAGCTACGAAGGAATGTCTAATCTGGAAATAGCTCATTCTAACAGAAGCGTCAGGAAGTTATACATAACATCGCTGCAAAAACATCGTTTTTCCTGTCCTGGTAGACCTCTTATACAGAGATGACTATGAATACCCAAGTTGTTATTACTAGAGTTTAAGAAACCTCTTCTTCTTTCATTCTCTCAATCTGAAAAAATAAAACAATCTTTCTGGAACTGAAGGAACTCTGGTAAATGGAGGAAACCAGCACTTAAAGAAGAAAAAGTACTCAGTGTACACTTTCCTGTAAGGCGCTGTAGAGATCTCCCTACATAGTGGAAACCAGCTTTTGTGCCCAAAAGCGGTACCGCGGTAGCCTGAAGGGCAATCTTCTTGTACTTCCAAGCAATATTATGTCTGCAGAACACTGCACTCTCCAGTATCAGTAAAATAACGCGGCTGTCTAGTAAACTCCTACCCATTTACCACAACATAGAAGACAAGCAGGAGCTGAGGGGTGCTCAACAGTCATCCGTAATGCAACACTGCATTACATATGCAACACTGAAACTTCACATGAGGTCAGGTTTAAAATAGCAGTGTATTTACATACTGTTTAAAAAAAAAAGAATGAACCCATGTTGACCTAGTTTCAGGAGCGCATTTGTGAAAATCTAAAACTGTTGATAACTCTCTTCTCCACGAACCTCTTCAAATGTATTTTTGATGGACACCCAACTTTGACGATCCGGCCCCACGACAAGCTTCAACGGATGGTAAAGCGCGTGCGTGGACGGCCGGTCACGCCAGCCAGGTGTGCTTTTCCCGTTAATGGACCAGAGCAGTGAAGTGGAGCCTGACAGCAAAGAGCAGTAATAGGGCGCCCAGTCCATACAGGAAAACCTTGTGTATTTAAAACCATCGTGCGTTTAAGGTATTCCCTGGAAAGACTTCTGTTCTCTGAGGGCTTGAACTCTAGACCAGGTCCTTGGGATGCCCAGCCCCTCCGCAGGCTGTGTGGTGTAGTTATTTATGAACGAACGGGTTTCCGTCTGCCTGAAGACAAAGGGCTGCTCTGTGCTAAACGGGGTGCAGACCTCGAAAGAGCAGCAACGCCATGGAGGAGACAGGCTCTGGCGATGAAACCACTGGGGGCTCCGCTCTGGAAAGCACTTAGTGCCTACCCTTCAGGCAGGTGAGCAGTCACAGCAAACCAGCAGAGTGATGTCAAGTGGGGGGTGCGGGTCTCCACAGCGTAAGTCTTTACTTGTTTTTGAGCGCGTGTGATTGTTTTTGAGGAGTGGGGCCAGAACTATTTGATATATAGTTATAAAAGAACATTAATACCTCACCCGCTTCCTGAGCTGTCCGTGGCCTTACCCTTTTAGGCTGCTAAAGGCCACCTTTCATGCAGACAGATGAAAAGTGCACGAGATTCTAAGCCTGGCTTCAAGTCAAGCCCTGCAGAAAAATGAAATAAAAAATTAATATAATGAAATGTTCTTCTGGAAATACAGAAATGTAAATAAACATTCAAGTAAGCAGAAAATAATTGTCTGTAAATTCTGCTTGTTGGAGACCCTGTGTCTCCAGGATAAAGGCTGTATCATGATTGTATGGTTTTGTTAACATTTGAAGAATCAGCATCACTGTGCTGCTGCTGGACCTCTGCTAGTTGTTGATCTCCACGGCTGGCACAGCAGCGTCTGCCATCTGCACTTACATAGTGCCACGGTTGTACCCAGAGAATCACAAACTCATAGAACAGTTTGGGTTGGAAGGGACCTTTAAAGGTCATTTAGTCAAACTCCTGGCAATGAGCAGGACATCTTCAGCTAGATCAGGTTGCTCAGAGGCCCGACCAACGTTACCTTGGATGTTTCCAGGGATGGGGCATCTACCACCTCTCTGGGCAACCTGTGCCAGGGTTTTGCCACCCTCATTGTAAAAAATGTCTTCCTTCTGCCTAGTCTAAATCTTCCCTCTTTGCGTGTAAAGCCATCACCCATTGTCCTATTGCAAAAAGCCAGGCTGAAAAGTTTGTCACTGTTTTTCCTGTAGGCCCCTTTTTAGGTGTGGGAAGGCCTAACGTAAGGTCTCCCTGGAGCCTTCTCTTCTCCAGGCTGGACAACACCAACTCCCTCAGCCTGTCCTCGCAGCAGAGGTGCTCCAGCCTTCTGGTCATCTTTGTGGCTTCCTCTGGACCCGCTCCAGCAGCTCCGCGTCCTTCTCACGCCGCAGGCCCCAGAGGCCGTCGGGGCGTCCCCCGGAGCAGCGGGGCGGAATCCCCTCCCTGGCCCTGCTGGCCGTAGCCCAGGACGCGGCTGGATTTCCAGGCCGGGAGGGCACATCGTCTGTTCAGGTCCGGCTGTTCATCCTGCGGTGCAGCCGGGGGGCGCCAGGCCCGAAGCCGCCGGGACCCGCCGCGGCCCTGGGCAGCGCCCGCTGCTTCCCGCCAGCGGCAGCTCCCCGGCGCCCAGGGAGCCCCGCCGGGCCCGGAGCCCGCGCCGTGCGGCCCGGG
>VZSF01002844.1:1152493-1191865 GCA_013398295.1 Chionis minor | reverse complement strand
CGGTGTGGGCAGCGCTCCGCGGGCGGCAGCGGCCCCGGGAGCAGGGGCGGGGGGGGTGGTAAGCGGCTGGGCTCGCTAATCGGGGCTGCTCCTAATCGCCCTCCTGGCGGGGGCCTTGCGAACCGAACGGGGCTTTTATCGCGGCGCTATCGCGACAATAAAATCCATCTCTCTTCCTGCCCGCGGCTGCGCTTCCATTGTGCTCGGCAGCCCCAGGGGTGCCGCGGAGGGCGCCTGTCGGGAGCTGCGGGGGGCCGGAGGCGGCGCGGGGACCCCCAGAGGTTGGGGGTGTCGCCCCCCGTCTCCCTGTCCCCACAGAAGGGTTCGTGGCTGGTGTCCCCCATCCCGTCGCGACCGGCCGCGACTGGCGACAGGGCAGAGCGGGGGCGGTCGGCACGTCGTCTCCACGTTCAGGGCACGGGCTGGCTGCGGATGGCAGCGCCATCCCTAGAGACCCCAATTCCTTCTACCGGCCCCCCCAGAATAGAGGAGACGGTGATAAGAGGGCGCTTGATTTCTTTTTCTATTTACACTTGTTTAATTACAGTTTACATCTGCTTTTTGTCAGCCAGGTTCTCGCTCGGTAATTTCTGTGCTCTCGTAAACTGTGAAAGTTGGAACGTTGTGATATTGAACATCAAAAATAAAATCCTGTCGTTATCAGTCCTGAAAACTACCTCATCAATCCTGAAACTGACTCATTTATAGATGGAAAACTAAAGCAGAAATTGGGGCGGGGGGGAGTTGCGATTTGCAAGACGGTTTTTAAAGTTGAGTATACAAAAAGTTAAACTTAATACCACATGTTTTCAGGCAAGTGTAATACAGATGTGCTGAATTAACATTTGCTTTATTCTGTGGTTTTGTAGTTTGTGTTTTTTTTCTCTTCGTGTCCCTCTATCAGGTGGAAATCGAGACGTGGTCTCTTCTGCTCAGCTTATAGGTGATGGATAAGGACGAAGTGTTTTCTAGTGCTCTGGTGGGTCACTCGGAAGAGCTGCAAAAAAAGAGCGAGGCTGTTGTAACACAGCATGAATATCCCTCAAGCTAAGGTCATATAGTAAAAATTCTTTTTTTTTTTTTTTCCCCCCCCCTTGTGAATGCCAGGGCCCGCAAGTAAGAATTTCTTTTCCAGCACGAACTAGCTGGAAGTTCCTATGCTGCTTCAGTGTGTTTGAAGGAAACTTCTGGCTTCCTTTTATTTATTAGCTAGATAGTGAGTCCCAAAACACTGTCAAAGACAGCGGCTTGGAAGTATTCCCAGTAGCTGTCAGTGGAGGTAGATGCATTTTGTGGACGCGGTGTTAGCTGTGGGCCTCAATTATACCCTGAGGCTTTTATGGGAGACTCTTGCCAGTAAGTCCTTATTGTAAGGATCAGGAGACCCACACTGAGCGCTGCTACAGCACCGCTGTCCTAAACAGTCAGTAAGCTGAGTATGGAAGGAAGAACAATGGTTTTGAAGTATGGGATTTTACGGCTCAAATAGAAATTGTTTAGCTTGTCTGTTCCTGGAGGAAACCCATGAAAACTTCAGTGTGATTAAGGTAAGTTGATCGTGAATAGTTCTTTCCCTTCGTGGTCCCATGACACTGTTTCGGTGTCTTCCTTGGGCTTAAAGGGGGAAGAAAACAAACAAAAAGAAACAGAAAACTGCAAACCTATCATTAAGGCTGCTGCATCAAGGTTGAAGTTGCACCGCGTTATTCTTGAATTTAAGTTCTTTGCTTTTAAGTTCCAGCCCGGGGATATGGGTCTTCCCAAGTCAGTGTGAAACAGCGTCTGAGGGCATAGTTAAACGATAAATAGCTGTGGTCTGTTGCCAAGAAAACCCACAAGCATATCTGGCACAACAATTTCTGCTCCTGCACCACAATCTGCTACTTTCGCTCTTGCCAGAAGTGTTCTGTGGACCTCTTTGTAAAAAGGATCACCAAAACGGCCCGAACGTTTAAAAGAGAGAAAACTAAACTTGGAGGGGAGGGAGGGTATGAGAAATACAAGGCCAGGCTTTTTTTACGGCAGAAAAGAAATTGCACAATATTTTTCTTAGCTCTGAAACAGTCTGTCATTATGAAGTAAGCTTCATGACTTGCATTATTTTCTCTTTAAATAATGCTGAAGCAGGATCATGGAGGTGGGATGAAACTCAGGCTTTGGATAAGGATTTGGGTGGCACTGGAACTGGCAATGTCCTTGGCTTTCAGGTAGCTCCTCTGTCTTCTACTCTCTTAGAGGACCAGCCCTCCAGAATAAAAGTATGGGAAAATACTATAATTTCCTTATTTCAAGCACAGGACTTTTTTTTTTTTAAAAAAAAAAAAAGGTATTTAAAAAGAGTTCTCAAAGGCCACAATGCAAAGAAAATGTTTCAGAAGCATAATAGCTTTTATAAAAAAAAGAAATACTGTGCTTTGTCTACGCAATTAATTATGTTCTTGCGAGCTTAGTGATGGAAATGGCAAAATGAAATCGTAACTCACAAGAAGTTCAGAAATTTAATGCTTTTGTGTGGAATGGGAATATAGTTTTACTTCTGAGTTACAGCCACAGCTTGTAAGAAGAATTTGTGGACGGCACTTCTCACTGTCTGCCAGGACGGTTTCATTTTGAATGATGATTAGACAAGCCCAGCACTTCCATTAATATTATTATTTATTAGAAAAAAATCTGAAAGTGTACAACGACTTTAATACTCTTAATTTCATTTTATGAAGACCTTGTGAAAAAAACCAACCCAAAACCCCAAACATTTCTGAAGGCAGGAACAGTACTGCAAGTTGCAGCCCTCCTTGTCATGAGTGTCTTGGTGCAGAAGGAGTGGGACAGGATACTGTCTGAGGCCTTTTTTAGGTGCATCTAGCTGCTGCTTTCATCTAAACCCGTTTAAAAATTTTTATAGTAAGGCTGCGGGTATCTTGCACGTGCCTAAAAATGTAGACAGACAGGTTAGACCACGTAATAGTTCTTGGGTATCTGACACCTTGTTGTGTGTTTCATCTAAATCGGTGGTTCTGATGGTCACTGCTAGCTGAGAAAGTTTGTTTTGGTTTTTGTTTGAAGTAAGAGTTACTAGATAATCATTGCAAGCTATATGTAGTCACTGAAGATCAGAGGTTCTAGGGGAAAGTGAGCTTTTTTCCTAATCTTGGAATATTTTGCTGCATGTGAAAATATGGCACACTAAGATATGTGTCCGTGTGCTGCTTCTCTTTGTGTATGGTAAGGCTGGTGGGAGATGGTTGCTCCACAGTTATTCCAGAGTGGAGTATGGTGGGAGGAATATCTTGGAACGATCTCTGCTTTAGTGTAGCTGTTTTTAAAAAGCATTTTGTTTGTGAATGGGAAAAGCCTAAAACTCCTACTAGTGAGCTGATAAAGCTGGCAAGCCATTACAGGTGCTGGGAGTGCAACTGTGAGCATGGGAAGGAGCATCAACAGAGCGTCAGTGTTTCAAAATGAAGTTCAGAGCATCCAGATATGACTTGAGGCGAGGAAGCTACCGGGTGAAGAAATCTTGCATGTAGGTGTGGGGTTGTTTTTTTTAATCTAACCATTTCCTGCCATTCTTAATCATCTCCAACTGTAATCAAAAATAACTATAGTGATTCGCCTGTTTACTTACTAGTGTCTCCCTGCAGTGCGTGTGCCTTCAGGCACTGTGTTCCTCCTGGGTCTAACTGCCTCCTTTTGCCCCCACGGTGCCCCTGGGGAGTTCTTGGTCTGGACCCCGTCTGCCTCCCCGGCCTGCGGTGGTGGGTGGGCATGTCTCCTCAACGGGTGCATTTGAGGATCTTCTTGTTGGCAGCTGTGTTGGTGGGTGACAGAAAGGGCAGGTCTGCCCGTGTTTTTCTTTCACCTGCTTCCTCCTTCATATTAAACGAGTCTTTCAGCGGTGGAGGGGGTGGGTGATAAAGGGCAGGTCTGTCTCACTGTTTTTCTTGCCCTTTCTTCCTCCCCTGTACTAAGCAGCGCTGTTTCACTGGTGAAGCAGCTTCTGGAAGAGGATCCTTCTCTGATACGGTACTGGGCTTTCTGGTAGGGATGTCACTTAGGGCAGCTGTCTGGAAAGCCCAGATCAGCACCCGGTGGCCAGCATATGTGTCCTTCTGGTGTCAAAAGCGATTCTTCCCATCAGCTTCTTCAGCCGGATGTGACCTAAGTTGTCAATTAATGCATGATTTCGATAGACGGAGGGGTAAGAACGTTTATCCGTGGGAGTTTGAGTGCAAGTGTGCAACAGGCAACTACAGAAAAACTGCAGAACTGAAGTAGCGTGGCCACCTCGGCGGCAGAGGGATGGCTGGACTGATGCTGCGCGAGGGTTTGGGGGACAGACCCGTTTGGCACTTGTTCTCCCAAAAAACTAAGGAAACTAATTTTACTCTTCTCTAGCATGCTGCAGGGAATTTCTGTGAAAGGAAACTGTTACTCTTGTTGTAGAACGGAAGTAAAATTCTTTCATGGCTAATGAATCCTCTGGAGATGGCTCCTGCCACGTACTTAGTGGCTGTCACAGGCAACCGTCGTCATTGAGCGGAACGTAAATCAAGAATGTTTCTCATGTGTTCAGATGTAAAATAATACAATGCAGAACAGCTAGGAGTTAAAGGTAGACTTAGAAATGCAATACTTGCACATATTAAGTATTTCCAAGTAAAACTGCTAAACAGCTTAGGCTTTTTTTTATCCCTATATATCTGCCTCTGGTAGTTAACTTTGACAAATGAACATCACCCGCATAAGGAGGTTAGTGTGTCTGCACTGTGAATCGTGCTTTTTGTCAAGACGGTAGATCAGTGCTTTCATAAAGGAGCAAAATTGTAGGACACCCAAGTTCTCCAGAAAGTTGTATACAAAGCGAGGCTAGTTTGGTATTAACGTGCTAGGATTTGGAAATTGGTGTGACTAGTCCCAGATAATCTTGTAAGGAAAAAGGGACCTAGTAGTTCTTCAGATGCCAGTTGCAAGGAAAGACGTGGAAGGACAGTTTCTGGCTCGCAGGTGTGTGGTTGCAGGAAGCTGTGAGAATGCTGCTGTACGGAGGTGCTGCACATAACTCTGTCTGCAGATGTTGTGGGTATATCCTATGGCATTTAACACGTGATAGTTAATTGCAGCAAGGCAGCTAACCAGGCAGACTTTTCTGCTACTCCAGTCTGCATCTGGTGTTTGCATATGTGTGTCTTCTCTATAGAAAGAGTAGAAGGAATATTTCAACAATTCTTCTGGGCTGAGTTTGTGTTGCTGTCGCAGGGGCAGGGTTGAGCAGTGGTGCACAGGAAGCAACTGAAGCTCGTTGGGGAACGCTGCTGCATTAAAGCAGTGGAAATGCATTGAAGTGGAGGAAATGAGGTAAAGGAGCATGTGTTTTGAAGCACGCTCTGAAAATACAAAATGCTAGTCTTGAGCGTAGTTTAGAGTCTCTGGAATCATACGGAGGGCCACGTCATCAGTTTCTGTGAAATAAAGTCTGTCCTGGAAGAGCGTTTTGAGTGATAGCTTTCCGATGACTTGTGGTAGCACTTCCGCTGTCTCTGAAGGGTTTCCCCAAGCAGTGGTGTCAAAAATTGTAAGACGCTTGTCAGCACTGTTGATGCTGCTCCCAGCCCCGGGGGCAGCAGATGGCTTACATGTCTTCCTAGTGCTCTGGCAGAGTGGAAATTAAGACTGCTGAGTGATATGAGTTTAGTCCATCTTTTCGTGTGAGCTGGGAGCTTCCGATACGGATAGAAGTCTTCTGAAGAAGAAATGTACAGTTTGCAAAGCAGGAGGACATGTGTGGGTTGCAGTTGGTGCCAGCTGGACGGAGGCTGGTGTGACTCGTGTGCCCGCTTCTTCCCAGCACAGCTGAAGCAGTGTCCCAGTAAGATGTCTCTGCAGGGCAAACTCTGCCCCAGCACTCCCACCGTTTGGAACAAGGCTGAGTTTTAACATCCAGAATGATGTATTAGATTCTGCTATTAAGTGCTACTAAGTATGTTTCTTTAAGTTGGGTGGGTTTTTTTCCAGATCTCAAACATAATTCAGTGACTGTTTTTTTTGCATTTAACCCTTCAAAGTTGCTCCTTAGTTGTGTAAGGTCCTGAGCTTCTCTTACAGTTTTACCTAGCGAGGCGAAGAAGTGGAAGGGTGTTGGGGATTTAAGTGGACTGTCTGAAGGGACAAGAGGAGAAGGTAATAAAACTTTTAAACCGGTGTTCGAATAGCATAGTAGAAGTTGCTGCCGGTAGGACCATGTGTCAAATGGCACGTTGAATAGTTTGCAACAAGTGTCTCTGGTGACAACATGTACGTCTCTGCTGCAAAGCAAAACTAGGAGGGGGGGGAAAGGGAAAATTGTGCAACAGGACCACAACAGAAGAATGGCACAAGGAACCTGCAAAAACTCAACAGAGGTTTACAGAAACTCCTGGCTTTGCTCCCCTCGAAATCCTGATCGTCTCTTCCTGAAGAGGATGGTCCAAGTGGTCCAAAGACTGATACCAGGGACTTGAAAAACAAAAGAAAGAGATGGAGCAGCGTAGTGTGAAGTGTGGAGCATTTGGTGTTTCTCATTCTCCTAGCGGCGTATTTTTCAATGCAAGGCAACATAAAAAAAAAAACCATAAAAATCAAGATAGATAGTTCTGACAAGCTGCTAGCTTGTCTGCTTTCAGTGAAGCCTGATATTGCTAGTCCTTTAAGAGTAAGTTAATGCTTAGTTATAATGTCAAATTGAAAAATTACAGATGACATAAGTGCATCTAGCTGTGCTTCTGGAACGCACCAGATGTTTCTCAATCGTTTGCCATCCAGCTTTCACTTCTGGTGACATTCGTGACTGATTTGTTGTTCTGAAAGCAGAACCTAAACTACTACGCTGATTTTTAGCCATTCTAGAAATATTTCCAGGTTCTGTTCCTCCTTCCATTTTAGATTCATGAGGAATAGCAAAGTGAGCCCAGTTTTGAATACCACATGTCAACTTCAGCTAGCTGATGCAGTTTATTTAAGAAAAATTTTCGGCTGATTGACTTTACAAGGTAGTATTTTTTCCTCAGGATTTCTTTATTGAATTGTATTTTAAACTAGTTTTAGATATTTTAAAACTGTCAAGCCAAACTACCAGTTGTACAAAATGCACAGGAATGTCTTCCAGCGGTCACTTCAGGAGTTTTATTGCTCTTCAAACTTGCAATGAAGAGATTTCTATGCAAATACAGCTTGGTCCAGGGTACCCCCCACTGAATTTGGCAGTAAATCATAACTTTAATGAAAACATTGCTGTGGTAGTATTTGGTGCACAGTTGTCCAATGAAGCTTTTTTATGAAATTTAAATCAATTGCCTAGATACATTTCTGCTTTAAGGCAGATATTAATAAAAGTCTGAAAGTCTCTTTAACAAAGTTGCGTGCACTTGAGAATTTAACATCTCACAGTTTTCAATTCAACTGTTACAGCTTCATCAGAACCTGGACTTTTAGCTCCTTGAAAACAGTATAGCTCTTACCATGAAAAATTACAGAAAATGGGGGGGAAAAAAAATACCTAATTCCTCCACAGGATTAAGTATCTGTTTTTTAAAATGCTGGCTAATTAGCTGTGCAACTGGTAGAAAGAACACCCTGGGTAAGAACTGTCCTTTCCAGTCTTCTTTTCATAGGGTAAAATAAGAAATCTGTATGTGATAATCACCTCTTAGGTACCTTTTAGAGCCTCAAAGGGAGTCTGATTTCCTCTACAGCATTTCCAGATTTGCTTCACGAGTGTCAGGAAGATGGATGTGTGACCTCTCCCTACGTCCCACAGCAGGAAATCTTCCACTGTCTCTGTGTATGAATTTGAACGACAATTATCCTTTAAAAAGGGCACATGAGTTTACATAATAGGCATATATATTTCCACTATACTCAGCGTATGATCTCCAAGCGTGGAGAAGCGTAGATGATAATTAGAGAGATGTGAGAAAACAGAAGACGGATTCTGAGAATGTAGTTAGATGTGGTACTTGGGTGAAGCAGCTGCAAGGAAGCCACATCATTCTCAGCTCTTTGGTTTTGCCTGCTGCTTGTCCCACAGTGGACAGGTTCAGGCATTCTCAATGCTTGGCTTTTTAATGCATAGAAAATGGCATCAGTGAAAATGTAGGTATGCTGTGCACCCGAGCTAGCGTCACTAGCTACCTTTTGCTGCTCTGTTGCGTTCGCTGGAGCATGTTCATCTTGTATGGGGGAAATATTTGGCTGGGGTCTTTTAAGATGTTTAGACACTTTGGGTGTCTAAAGAGTATTTTACCTTTCCTTATTCACTGTAAGGTGATGCACTTCAAGTGTAACTGTTTTTTCTGTACTTCTAAAACAGTCTGTTTTCCTGTGCAAAACCCCTTTGCTACAGCATTACCTTTTTGAAGACTACTGGGCATCCTAAGTTCTATTTTTGCTTCTTGCTGCAGCTGCTGCTCTGTCATATCGAAAGGAGTGTAAAGATTTCACTGCACCTACTCGAACAGAGACTACGGTGGGTTTTTGAAGCTGAGCTAAAGTTGCTGTAAGAAGTGTCATTTAGTTTTGCTTAAGCTATTCTCGCCAGCAAGGCAGCTGTCCTTTTGCCCTTGATGGAGCGTGCAGTGCTGTACGTGCAGTGTTTCGAGGTTCTGCCGGTCTGCAGTGAACAGCCCCGAGTACCACCGTCCGTGGGTAAGGTTGCTCGGGTGGTGTGGCCTGGACTGGGGACCCACCTTGCTGCCACGTTGCAGTTGCCTAGAAAATTTACGCAGTCCCTCACGGACAGTATGTTGTTAATAAGGTTGTTGCAAAGCACACGGTAACAGTAGGTGAGGTTCTTGCCTAATGCTTATGTGAAAAATGACTTACTGTTTCTGAGATGTTAGGAATACCAGCAGAAAGTACTTCCCTGATAACGGTACTAAGGTAGCTACTTGTGCTTTTGTTCCCATTTCTGTGTTGAACTTGAACAACCTATTGGGTAGGCAAAATAAGTGTAGTCACGTAATATTGCTGTTCCTTTAATTCCCCTACAATAAGGGGAAGAAGACTTGTTTCTCTAAGTTTCGAGTTTGTGGGTTTTCTTGCCAGATTTAAAAAGAGGGGAATAGTGCCTACAGCAATCTAAATAGTATAAGCTATAGGCGTGTGACATAGAAAAGTTATTTGTCTTACAAAAGCTGATGGTAGTGTCTTTCAGGATAGCTGTTCAATAATAATAGCTTAAAAACAATCTAGTAAACAAACAAAACTCCTTCAGCTAGTCTTACCTAGGACATTTTGCCTAGCTTCTTTCTTGCCAAGCAGATGCCTCTTCTTGAAACCAGTAAAGTGACTGAGTTGACTTTTATTTCCTGGCCTTATCTGGAATAAGACAATACTGATGAGTGTAGATAAGGTGAAGCTGGTTGAGTTTCAAGTTCCAATTTCAATTCATCAGTTTCCAGACAAATGAGCTTACTCTGGCTTCACTGAAGCCAAAGCAGGGCTCCTATTCATAAGCTCATTGCTTATTTTGGATTAGGTATAAAGTAAATATTGTGAATAATGTTGTTCTTTCATTTGTCCACTTAACTATGTAATGGATTCAGTTTTGTGTAGGAACAACAAGTGCCAGGACAGACAATAATTTGCTTGCTTCTCTAACTTATGGGAGATAAAACCACTTCAGCAAAAGGCCTCCTCCCCCCCCCGCCCTTGTCATTTCACAGTAGATTGTGTAAGGATTGCACTTAAGCCATTTCAGTACAGTTAACGTTTCCTTCATTTGAGGATGACAGCATGATTGCTTTTTCCAGGGACCGTTGTGGCAAAAACGTGAGCATTTTTAGATTGTGGGATATCACCTGCAGCCTGCTTTCGCTGCTATATTAGCTGTAGCACTGAGAACAGAGACAAGAAAACCCGTATTATTTCCTGTTCCGTCAGCTTGGCACGCTGCCTTGCCTTTGGCCATGTGTGCAGGGTGGGGAAGGGGCATGTGGTGCAGGGGCCGGACGGGTCCTTCGCCTGGCCCTGGTGGTCTGCCTTGCTGTTGCAAAACACACCCCAGTGAACTTGTTGAAACTGAAGCTGAAATTTCACGAGAGGGTTTGGGAAGGCTGTAAAGAGCAAGACCTGCTTGCTTGACCTTCATAGGTGTAGGTATACTCGATCTTGCAACGACTGAACTCCCCTGTTAAAATGAAACCCTACTCTTTTCCATCTTTTCTTCTTAAAGAAGGTTAGTATAAAGTGTGCTGCTTCAGTTGCAGCTCCTGAAAAGATGCAATTAGCAAGCAGGATCAGAGCCTGGAAAAAGGCAGAACTTCTTATCCATGAAGTCTCTCTCTAGTGTTGAGAGTGAGTTGATCTAGCGCATAAAACAAGGGAGATAAGAAACCCTGTGTATCTTCCCCATGTCCTGGGGTCTCTAATGTGACAGTGGAAACTTGTGGAGGGGTGGTCTTTATTGGGGAGCACAGCACTTCTGCTCGCAAAAACATGAAATTGCTTTTCTGAAATAAACCGTTTGCACAGGGAGTGTTATTTTTTGAGTAATAAATCCCGTGATTGTTGTCACCCGTCACTGAAGTAGCTTTTTCCTACAGGTGCCCGTGCCTGAACTACTAGTCCTGGTGTACTCTGAATACTGCTATGATCCTTGTGCCAAAGGCATCAATTTTTTCCGTTCCCATTTAGAAACTAAACAAATGTCTGAAGTTCCCTATCGCAGATATGGTCGAGCACTTGATAATTCACTGCAAGCTATTCATAATCATAGAATTATTTAAGTTGGAAAAGACCTTTAAGATCATTGAGTCCAACCGCTAACCAAGCACTGCCAAAACCACCACTAAACCATGTCCCTCAGCACCACGTCTAGGTGTCTTTTAAATCCCTCCAGGGATGGTGACTCAACCACGTCCCTGGGCAGCCTGTTCCAATGCTTGACAACCCTTTTGGTGAAGAATTTTTTCCTAATATTCAGTCTAAACCTCCCCTGGTGCGACTGGAGGCAGTTTCTTCTTGTCCTGTTGCTTGTTACTTGGGAGAAGAGACTGACCCCCACCTCGCTACACCCTTCTTCCAGGTAGTTGTGGAGACCATTTAATGTACTCACTAGCTCTTGCGTTGACTGTGTGGTGGGATATTTTTTCAGTGTGTTTAATTAAAAATGAGGGAAGAGGCTCAGTGATCAGTGTGCAGTAGTTGTTGTCTCCCTGCCCCTCCCCGTGGGACTCTGGCTTTGGCTTTGTTTTCCAGTGGGAGTTTATAACAAAGAAAGCGGAGGGAGGCAGAAACCCCCGGTTGGGTGAGTGAGTAGGAGCAGTGCTAAACTGCCAGCCCGGTGGTCTCCCGGCCGTGAGTCGATGGGCAGCCAGGTGAGGCTGGCTGCAGTAACGCAGACGCCTCCGTATCTGGTACTGCTTGGAGCCTGCCGCGTGATGGATGGACACGGGCTGGATGCGACTGGTGTTCGCATTTATCAACCAGGTTGAGCTGGTAAGTTTGTAAGAATTAAGGATGACAGATTTTTGTGGAGTTGAGTTAGATCTGGTGAAGAGCCGATGCTGTCACCTGGTCTCCCAAGGCAGATGTCTTGTTTTGCCTTGGTTTTGCTTTTTTAAACTCTTGGACTTCTGGTTTAGATCTGCGACATCTGGGAAAATAACTTTTTGTAGAAACTGCTCTGTGCTTTTTGCGGAGTGCTGGTGTGTGCTCTTACAGGTTCTGCCCTATGCAGGTTTGTCCATGTGAGTATGCCGAGGTAGTATGCCGTGTGATGGGAATGCTGGGAAGGCACAAAGGAGGACACGAGGAAATTATGATGAAAATCATAAGAGGTAGCTGGAGGAAAAATTCACTGTAGTGTCAGTCAGATAATGCGAGTAGCAAAGCTGCAATTCTGTGCTTACATTCTAAACTTGCATGTCCTGATGAATTGGAACAGTGTATTATGCTCTAGACTTTGAAGAAGATGAAAATGAGCTGCTGCTTGTGCCTGATGTGATTGATTTACCATGGACAGTGGTTAGGATGTGTATAAGCACAACTTGCAAATTCTTCAGGATTTGTTATTGAACCGATAAGGTCTAAAAATATTTTGCGATTATTTTCGGGTTCCTGCTGGTTTTCTTCAATGTAGATCTTGTTTCCGTAAATGGATAGTGGCTTTCAACTTCTCTCCCGTCCAGCAGCGCGCATGTGTGCTTGGGAGGCAGAGCTGTGGCTGAAAGCAAATCAGATGGTGGGATTGTGATCAAAGCATTGTATTTATTGTCAGTCCAGAAAGGGTGAAGTACTAGACTTAAGATTAGTTTTCTCTGGAAAGTGAGAACTATGGCCTCTAGCTCTTCTCTTGGGTATTTTTCCTCTTCTTTGCTTTTCCCTTTCTGTTAACCTTCCCAACAGCAGAAAAGTCTGATTTATTTTTTTTTTTTATTCCTTTGACTAGAATTGTATGATAAAGCCCTGAACAAGTTCATTTGTCTTTTCTGAAGCTATAGCTCAGCACACTGTCTAAGCAGAGATGATGTGTTTTTGTGCACTTAAAGTATGGTTTGAGGTTTCTCGTTCTAGGGATTATGCAAAGATTGTCTGCAGGTGACTTGCTTTGCGTTGGTTTCAGCCAGTGAGGAAATAACTGCGTGCGCAATGTTTCTCTAACGTTCACAAGCAATTCTGTTTTCAGTGACACTCTTCTTCGGAGTAAGATGGAATAATCAAGGGATGATATTGGACGTTATGTTTTCGTCGTATAACTTGCCAAGGAGAGAAGTATGTGTGTGTGGAGGGGGTTTAAGACAGTGAATGTCTGTGGCATCTGGGTGAAATTAGGAACAGTAAAATAACTATGAAAATCAGCTGGAATTTCATAAGCAGCTAAACTATGACCATCTAGGGCATGCTGAACAAAAAGGATATGCCCAAAGTAGAACATGCTAAAATGAGGAATGTCCGTACAGTCTGGCGTGAAGCAAGTGCACGCTGAATGAGGCCACTGCTTTAAGTGTGAATGTTTCCCCTCTTCAGAAAGACATACTCGTCCTTTGCAACAAGAAACCAAAACAGAATGCTAATATAATAAAAACAAATGTAAAAGCATTTTCAATTAGCATGCTGGTCGATTCCCTTGCGCTTAGAGAATCAATGAGCTCTTTTGTAAGGAACAGAAACATTTCCATAGTTGAATATACATAAGGTCCTGGAAATGCAGAAAGAATAACAACCAGTTGCTTCTGGAAAACTTGCAAATCTTTATAAGCATTATATAAGCCTCTGATCTCTTGTTCTTCGAAGATCATAAGGAGTATTGCAAATAGATTTGTTTCAAAAAACTGAAATAAAGTGAAGCATCAACGTGTGCAATTTAAAGATTTGAAACTTAATCTCTAAGCATTGGGACTTCTGCACAATTACTTATTTCCAGGTAATCTTACTGTTCTTTTTTATAAACTTCAGAATGACACTGAATTTCACAGCCTGCTTTCTCTTGTAATCACATCTTCTACAGCCTGGTGAGGAGTTAGTGGAATTCCTAAAATAGTGCTGTGCCAGGCTTAACGCATAGTAAATTTGGGTTGTAAATATGTGAGACTAGTGCTTTTCTGTAAAGAGAGGGTGGTGAAATAGAGGGCTCCTAAACCCTCCTTTTCTGACGGGATGAGAATTAAGATTCTTACTGACTTCCCTCACACCTTGAAGTATGCAAAATGAAATCTGTGTCTGACTCCTTTATGATGACTTTTCTCAGCAGAAGTGATATGGAGGGGGAGAAGAGATGTCCAAATGGGCTCAGTCCCTGCTGCTTTAGCAAACAAACTTACCCCTTCAGCTCTCCGCGTGCAATTTAAAATTTTGGTGGTGTTTAACGTAACTGGTTGCGCAAACATTCCTTGCCTTTAAAGGCCACAGGGAAACTAGTGGGGAAAAATGCCTGTTCTTTATGGCGTCACACAAAAACTATCAAAGATAAATAGGCGAGGCCTATCTCTGCAAAAAGACTGTTTTGTTAGTAAGACTGTCACTAGCTCACTGGAAAAGGGTTTTGACTAATGAGGGAATAATTAGAGCCTAGGAGGAGAAGGACCGGTGAGCTCCCTGCAGCCCACCACGTGTATTTTCCATTGCTTCAGAGATGGCTTGTTGTTTCTCGTCCTGAAGCACCCCTTGAGGCAGCGCTCCGGAGAACAGTCTTCTAGTGTACATACATGAAGTGCCAGTAGGAAGCCTCAGAAATCTGCAGTTATTCATAAACTTTTGTTCTCGCGTTGGTGACGCAACGCGTGCCGCGAGATCCTGTGGAGACACGTTTATTTTCTCAATCCATGCTTACCATAATGATGTACCTTTGGCCACAGTGAAGAAAGTTATTAAGAACAGAGTTATTCTTTCATTGCCCCCCGCTATTGACTGAGGGAATCTTAATCTCCTGGTACATTGTGTCCTCTTGACACCACATCAGGAAATCTGCTGTCACTTGCTTCCGAGACGTGAATGAGACCTAAAGAAACTTAGTGACTCATCAAAGTTGAACACAAGGCAACGTATTGGTAGAGCAAGAGTTGAATAAAGGCCTACCAGGCTAATGCCCCAGCTTCAGGGTGTCTATTTATTGCTTAACGACAGTTAGTGGTTGTTTGAAGCCTGTGGTGGTAGGAGGTTGTGCCACTTAGGTGACTTTAAGCTAGTGTTCTGTGATGAGCCAAATCTGGCAGTGGTTTGCAGCTGCTTGCACTGCCCACCGTTGAGCTGTACCGTGGCAGCATAAATAATCTCTTAAGACAGTCTTAACTGGAAATATTAGCCCCTGCCTTCTAGTACATACTTTCCTTTTCTTTAATTATCCTGTGAAAGTGATGAGAAAGGTAAAGTTAAAACGCAAAGCTCCCTTCTCCGTGTCCTGCTGAGCTGTGAGATTTAGCCTTGTTTCCTGCCGTGTCCCCAGTACCAAGAGCATCTCTTCAGAACTTGAAAACCCAATTCCTGCAGTGAGATGGTTTGTGGAAACAGCGATGCAAAAATGCTGCTGTTCTTGACAGCAGTAATAAGTCTGTGCAATGAAAAATACTTGGGAGTGGATTTATCAGTATTTTATTCAAGTCAGGTAGTTTGATCTTTGTCCAGCGTGCCTTGACTGACCTAAGATGGTGCCATCTTCTGCATGCAGGGGCTTTAGTACAGTCTAGCATTTACCTAGGTTTAAAGAAACCTACTGTTCTTTATGTTATTAATTGTGGCTTCACCTCTTGTCTTCTAACAGAACAAGAATTCGGGAAGAAATGTGCAAAAACATCATGTGGGCAACTTTGTACTAAAGAGAGCTCGGGATGGTATTACATCGTTTCTGTGAACTGGTTTTATCCCGTAGATTGTTTTTTCTTCTGTCTCCCTTGATTCACCACATCTGGACCCTGGTCAATAGTCTGGTGTATCTGGTGTATTTAACTTGCATTTATATGATGTTATATTTGTGCAGTGAGGAGTGACTAACTTCTGTCCTATTTGGACTTAAAAGGATGTCATCTAGAATTCAGTTGATAAAACTGTTACTTATTTTATACCAAAGTGTCCGGTAGCTTTACATGAATTCAAAAAGTTTAAGGTTCTGATATTTACCGCCTTTAAGCTGCTATATTAAGAATTTCTACATAATGGATCTAATTTATTTGTGAACACAGTCATAGGCAGGGACTTCAGCACTAGAAATACGAATAACTGCTTCAGACAGTCCTGTAGGCTTCAGCTGGACAACGCCGGGGTGTGCAGCTCTTGCAAAACTTAGTGTGCACGACACGCGCAAACTTAGGATCAGCGATTGCGGGCATTGGTGTTGGTGGTATGAATAGATTACTTAACCTTTCAGGCCTTGTTATTGGAGCTTTCTTGCAAATGAGCATGCTGAATATCACGGTACCGTTGATGTGTGTTACCTGGTTCTCACTAAAGCAATATGCCGAGGCTGGAAGCCGAACGGGAAGGGAGAAACCTCGCAAGATGTTTGTTGCAAACAGATGGGGTGCATCGCGGCGCCGTGACTTACTTGCGTGGACAGAGGAAGATGGGGTTTGTGGCTGCTGGCGGTGTTAGATCACAATCTGTCCTACCCATATATAAGGAGCATCGGAGTGGGCAATTTTTTCGAGTCGCATAAGCGCACTGAAACTAAACTGAAGTTATTCAAGTCCCAGAACTTCCCCCAAACAACAATTACACAACACTGTTGGAATGGATGTAGAGCTAATGGATCCCTGGATAAATTTTAATGAGCTTCACTTCTTTTCTACAATGAAGTTGTGAACAAAAGTATTTTATTCATGTTAAAAAGTAGACTAACACTCATTGATCTTACTTCTTAGCTCTTTATGCTGTCACTGAAAAGGCCCATAAACTGTTTAGCTGACTGTCATTGCTGAGCAGGATTTTTGGTATCCCCCTCTTGCGTAACTGTGGTTTTTTCCCTGGTCCTTTGCTCTGAGCTGGTTTGGTCAACGCTATAAGAGGGTGACCCATGCAAACGGTCAACGCCTCTTCATGGTAGCCTAACCAAATGAAAAGGTGGAAATGTTAGTGAATGGATAGTCTGAGACTCCCTTTCATCAGCTGGGAATTGGGGTTTGAATTTGAATTTCTGTTGCATTTGACCTATTCTGAAAGGCTGTTTTTGTGGACTTTGATATTTAAATTCAAAATACTTTATTTATGAGTGAATAATTATTCCCTAAAAGTTGTTTACTTAAAATAAAAGCAAGTGGAAGTGGAAGCTGCTGCTGCTTCAAAATAGTTTTTGGAATTTTTTTTAGCTTAGATGAGTAGGAAGGGCATGGGTTTTGTTGTTTGGTTTTTTTTCCTCCCACAGAGGAAAACAAAACAAAAAAACCAAGGAGGAATGGGGGAGTTAAACAAAACTTGATGAGACTAGAAGAGCCCTTACTGCTTTAACTAGCTATGTGAAAAATGTATTTCATTAGACTGTCCGTATAGCTATTTTCCAGACACTATGTCAGAGGGAATCACTGATGGGTAATGCAATGGAAAGAAATAATGTCTCTTTCTCCTTTTCCCACCCCTTTCCCCCAGCAGTCCTTTGCATCCACGTGTTACAACTTTATTCATGTGTTTTCCAAATGACTGGCTGCTTTGTAGTTCTAATATGCACCTTTCTTTTAATTTTAGGTTCTGTCGTCTTTCTGCTGACTCAAACTGCAAATTCCAAGGAAAGGAGGGGGAACTGGAATAAAATACTCAAGTGCCCGAGGAAAAGCCGGACTAGCCAATGCAAATTTCTATTACTAAACTGTAGACTGCTCTCACTTACACATAGTGGGGAAGAAAAATTGCTGTCGATTCAAAGTTTATAAAATGACTTTTGCAGACTTTGCTCGCTGAACTTCAGATAGGTTAAAACTCTTCAACTAGGGTTGAATTAGGAAATGGAAATATGACTGCTTGCTGGTGTCTTCTATCTTCCTTTCCGTCTGCAGAGTTTTTTGTTTGGGGTAGGAAATCCTGAACAAATTGTATGGCGTCAACCAAACTTACAGTTGATGGTTATGGATGACATAGGAACTTCAGGTTTATGTCTCTGCAATGATACCTGATTAAGGCAAAAGTTGAAAACTGCTCATCAGCTACTTTTATCAAAACTTGTAGTAACTATTACAGTCATGCTTTCTCGTTCTAAGATTTGAACCCTGTGGTGATGTTCCCTGGAAGACAGGAGCGGATAAGTCATCTTTTTGGATTGGAGACGGAAATAATATGAGAATGCCCAGAAGAAGCTTAGTAATTCAAGCCAGGGCTCGTTGGCTATTAGTGGGCCTTGCTTTACTGTTCAGTTTAGTCTTGCTCACGTATTTGCTTGAGTGTGCTCCACAAACAGATGGTGATGGCTCTCTGCCTGGTGTCGTAGGTGAAAACGTGGGTAAAGAATACTATCAAGCTCTCTTGCAGGAACAAGAAGAGCATTATCAAAACCGAGCTACCAGTCTGAAACGTCAGATAGCCCAGTTAAAGCAAGAGCTTCAGGAAATGAGTGATAAATTGAAATCCCTGCAGGAAAAAAAGACCCCCAAGGTCAATGGTATGAACTACCAGAGCACCAAAGAACAAGCGTCCAATGATCTCCTAGAGTTTCTTCATTCCCAGATTGACAAAGCTGAGGTGAGCGTGGGGGCCAAACTGCCTAGTGAATATGGTGTTATTCCTTTTGAAAGCTTTACGTCTGTGAAAGTATTCCAGCTGGAGATGGGGCTCACTCGGCATCCAGAAGAGAAACCCGTTAGAAAGGATAAACGAGATGAATTGGTGGAAGTTATTGAGGCTGGCCTAGAAGTTATCAATAATCCAGATGAAGAAGATGGACAAGATGAAGAAGATGGAGTAGGAGACAGGCAGCTGTATAGTGAAAATGATTTCGTAGAAGGTATGTTTCTTACACACTTTCCAGCCTGTTAACAGACTGTCACAACAGGTATTTAATGATGTTTGTATTTTTAGGGGCCTTGAATAGTAATTACACAGTAAGAACCCTTATTTCTAGCGATAAGAATATTACTGCTTCATTATCTTGTGTTTTGAGTAGGGAGCAAGAAACCATTTCAGAAGAAAGGCTTACCACAAGAAGTGTACAGGGGAAGTTGTAACCACTTAAAATACTGCGGCATTCATAATTGATTGTAGCTGAAGTCAGTGTGACACAACAGCTTATGGTACTAAACAACTGAAAGAGTTCCAGTGAAACTGGTGGCAGTGGGAGGGAGAAATTGATTCATCTCTCTCATTCCAGTGTAGTTAAGCAATTCAGTATGAAGCTACAGGGTTTTTCTTCACTTGTCTCTATGTCTCTATGCTACTTTTAGTTAACAGTCAGGCTTTTGACTTGCGTAGAGCTGGCACGCTCGTAGCGGAGGGAGAGCGTTGCGAGTCTAACATGTTCTGGTTGTGTCAGCTGAAGAACTCGGTGTGCTGAATAGACCCTCAGTGATATACTAGGGATGGGGTTTGCTAAGCTGTGCAACCTTGAACTCTTCGCTTGTTCCCTAGTCAGTTCTCTTTCAGCGCTTCTGAGTTTAATCAGAGAATACATTATGAAAACATATTCTAAAAACAAATACAGCAATTACGCTTTCAGCATTTAGTGACACCCTTAAAAGATGCGTTAGTGATAATTCCTACAGAAGTTGTCTTGTAAGGTACAGCTGATGGACATAAGCATTATCAAAAACTGCCCTAGAACCTCTTTTTTGTATTTACAGTATTAAATACAGTTCATGCTGCCATAAAAAAAAAACCAAAACCCAAAGTTGGACCCTGTTATAAGAACGTTACTATAAAAGGGATTCTGGATCTCAGCAGTACTGATGTCTGCACTATTAAGCAAACACACGCTGGAGAAAGGTACTGCTGGCCTTGGAATAATCAGTTCTTTCAGTCGGAGATGATGTCATTGGTCTGTAGCGCAAAAAGTCTCTGCTTGTAACAGCTACTGTGTTTAAAGTTTAATGCGAGTATTCTTCTTCGTTCCAGAAGGTGGGGCAGGGCGTGGAATCCACTCCACTGTCTCAGTATAACATAGCCAGTGCAGTGTTAGGCTCTTGGTACAGTTTTCACTTAAAGCCATATTATTTTTGTCTGGAAGCAGTCATTCTTGCAGTCTTTTAATTGTTTTCTTTTTATATTAAGTGTGCAGCTGCTTTTCCTTTACTGTTTTAGATACTGCTTATACTCTAGGCTTACACTCTATCTTATATTCTACTAGATGGCTGGGTTTTTTTACCAGCACTGAAATAGTTGTTCATTTTTCTCAGCGTACTGCCTTTAACAGCTACAGACCTCCAAGAAAACAAGGTGATGTAGGACCTTAAACACTACTTACACCTCTGCCTCTGTTTACACCACTATGTTGATAATTGGTTTTGGAGGTGGAACTAGTTTCCTTTTGTTGCAAAGGCAGTTTCTTCAAGCATAGGTTACAGGAACTGTAGAAAAAATACTCAGCACTTAAAGTATTTTTATGCTGTAGCTCATATGGGTGTGTTAGCAACTAGCCATAGTGATACATAGCAGTGTCTTGCTTCAGAGGTTGAGGGTTGTGTTTATGTGTATGTAAGAATACTACCAGTTAATTTAGACACTGGGCCAGCAAAAAAAGCTGCTTCTGAATATTAACACCTTTTTTTTTTTTTTTTTTTTTTACCCCCCCTTCTATTGTTCCAAAACTTGGAGGTGAGAAACAGAGCCAGGCGGTAGTGGTTAACTGGGTTAACACTGTGACTGGGCTCCAGCGCGATACCTCGGTTCTCAGCCTGTGCACCCTCCTTGGATGGAAGTGCAGTTGGAAAGTTGGTGTCTTTCCATTTAGAAAATATTTCCGCTATCGTAAACGGGTGGGTTCAAGTTTGATAGCGGACTTGATGGATCTACTAAGTCATGACAGGTCCTGTAAACGTCCGAAGAGCACAGCTAAATTGTTGCTAGATTGGCATTGCTTGTTTAGAGAAACAGTTTGTTGAAGTTGTTAGAACAAATAGTTTGTCACAAGTTCTGTAGCCTGTTCAGTTGCTAAAGATTTTATGATAACTGATTTAGGACTAAGACTAAAGTTTTATGCAAATTGAAACAAGAGGCTGAACAACTTGGTGCGTGGATTATTGGGGGGAAGCAAAAGAGAAAACTGATAACTGCATTAGTTAATACCTACCCATCGTATTTTATGCTTAGTATGGATAAATTTATTTTGCTTTTGTTCTGACTTGCAGGAATTTTTTCTCACAACTGACATATACTTGTCTACAAAACCCCACAAAACTGTTCCACGAGTACAAGCTAAACTAGAAACAGGCATTTTTATTCTAAAAGTGTTCTAGCTTCCTACCTCAATAGGCTAACTATTCACATAGGTAAATGTTTGGGTTTTTGGGAGACCTGTGAAATACTAGACTAAACCTTGAGCTGTGTAATCTTTTGTGGTGTGTACTTTCAGTTGTATTAGTAAACCTTTAAAGGATTAGGTGGCTGTTTAAATAAGTTCAGAATCTTTTATCTTGCAGACAGTTTTACCTCATGGTATCTCTTCGCTGAATGTCTGAAGATCTTCCCCAGCATTTACCTCGCATGTCTCTGCCCACTCAGTGGATTATCACTGTCTGGTCTTGTAAAAGTACCCAAGATTTTTTTTTTCTTATTGTACTTTAGAATTTACCTGTATTGGAGTCACTTGTGACAACAAAGACTAATGACATGAATTTAAACTTAAACTGCCTTTTCTATTTTGTGAATGGACGTTTCTGAAAAAGTAAACTTTTTCTGAAAAAGTACACTTAATTACTCAATAATACAAGGTAGTCTGAATCAACTGATTATTTTATTACTCTAATACTGCCTGGGCCAAAAAACTTCAAAAAGCATGCTGATGGATGGTAACTTTCTTGTTGCTGCTCGCTTTTTTGCTCTGTGCCTTTGCTTTTAACTGTTCGTGCAGCCCTTTGCTGCGTGCTCAGCCTCTGTGGTCTCTACATGAAGATATTCTGCCTTCTCCCAGTGGTGCAAGGAAGCTGCATCCATGATAAGGAGCAACCTATTTAAGTGTTATCCAAACTGATTTTTGTTTGTTTGTTTTTCTAGTGTTGCAAAACAAAATAACGACCCAGATGTGTTTTGGAGCGGTGATTAGGCAGAGTTGCTACACCCACATGGCTGTTGGCAGACTTTGAGCAATAACATCAGATATTTAAAAAAGCCTAAAAATTTGCAAGCGTGCGTTGCAACTATAAAGATATTTTCTGAAAGTTCGAAATTATTTTTCGCGAGGCTCAATTGACTTGCTGTGCTAATGAAAAGAAAATCGGGAAGTTTCTCAGCTCTGTAGGGCTTTGTTTGCTGCATTGTTAACCTTTTTTGCTTTGCTGCAACTCAAAGCAAAGCTTCCAGGGTTCTGATATTAAGAGATCAAAAACCTGACCTTAAAAAAAAAAAAAAAAAAAAAAAAAAATCTTGTACTGCATTTGCTGTTTGAGAAACACTTTGAAGTTCTTTTCTTAAGGTTTCCATTAGATCTTCTAACTCTCAAGGGTATGAGAACAACAGGAGTACACTCTTCCCTTTGGGTGAAGAGCACCCCTAGAGAGGATAAAAGTTGCAGTATTACGTATTTTCACAAATGAGGGGGTCTAGGACTACAAACAATGAACCTAATTGCTGAATTGAGCATTCTAGGATAGTCCCTGATTAAAAATAGGGGGGTGTTTGAGGTCTGTGTTTGATAATATTGAGAAAGAGAGGATAAGTAAAATGGGAAGAGCACAATAGTATTATCTCTGTCTGTCCCCTTTCTTCAGGAGCCTGAGACATTAAGTCTTTAATAGCGCACTGAGGAGTCTTCATGGGCATCTGTGTAACTGGTTTATTTGGGTTACTTTTATCAGTGTAACTGGTTCATTTTATCAAGAGATGGAAAGCTTGTCCACTGGACAGACATTTAAAATTAACCTTTGGAAAACAGAGCCATTAGCATGGTTTCAGAATCTAATAAGCAATTAGTTAATCTCTAATAAAGGTCTTGTTACTGGATGTCTACCAAAATTTGAGTACTGCTGTTTGGGTCCGCTTTTCTTGCTTCTGTGTTTCCAGTTGAAACTGGGCAAAGTCCAGAAACTATCTTTAGGTCTGAATCTCAAGGGGAGACTCCCCACCCAAAATATGTCCTTGGCATGTAAAAACTGTTTATCCCAATGCTGCAAGCTTAAAGTCAAAACTCTTCCAGAGTCCTTGCCATCTGTGGAACAGTATGGACTGTTTGTCATGCAAAAACCCCTTTTAGTACGTCCTGCATAGGACCAGGAACTGGCCGGTGTCCTGGGAACTTCCATGGAGAATTTTAATACACAAAAAAAAAAAAAGGGGGGACATATGTCTTAAATTCCACAGACCAAATACTTTCTTGGTAGTTGTAAAACAAGTAATAGTATTCAAGGCAATAGAAGTACAACTTTTTGGCTTCGATCGTAATTGATCCCCAGTATTCCTGAGACTTGATTTGTTTGGTGAGAAGCAGAACTTCTGCAAAGGGAGTAAATCTGCATGGACCAGGAATAACAGCTGGTAAATTATTTCTGCTGCTTTTTACCTCTTTGCTTACAGAGCTCTATTTTGGATGGCAGCCAGCGTATGCTAGTTGGAAGGTGAGATAGCAGCTTTTATTACATGAGTCAGTCCCAAGTGTTAAAAGCCTGAAGACGCTAAGAAGTAAACCAGATGTGGGTTCTTTTTCTGGCTCTTCTCAATTCTGGCTTCTGTGTGTAGGAGGTTTAATCCCATAGAAGTATTCAAATTGGTAGGCTACCTGTGAAGGTTAGCTCATAGCAAGGAGAATAACTGAGGGAGCACATAATATTTAAAAGAAGTGTGGCGCTGGTAGGACTGTAGAATGTCTTAAGTTGGAAGGGACCTATAAGGATCGTTGAGTCCAACTCGCAAGGATATTGAGATTCAGCAGTTTGGAATCTTATATTCCAGCAAATGAATATTGATAGGGCCCTACTCAAATTTGGACTTGCATATTAAGATATTTATGAAGTTACCGCAGAGGGTTTTTTTATAAAGGTTTCTTTAATCTGTAAGTTCTTCTGTCCTACACCAACCTTCTGTTGTAGTCTAACATCTAAGCTTATCCTTCGATTAAAGATAAGCCATTGGCAACTGTGACGTGTTTCTTAAAAACTTCCCTTAAATTGTAAATGGTGTTTTCATCAGGAAATAGCTGTTGGATACTAGAGAAAGGAGTATAGTATACAATACTGACTGTTACTTTATCAAAGAGTACTAGTACAAAGTATTTGCACATCACGGGAGAGCACGGTTTGCAAACCCTGCGCTGCATCAGCTGCTGCCGCAGCTAAGAAGCTGCTGTGGAGCTACGACACTAGACTGCTTGGCAGAAGGGGGTGGACTGGAAAAGGATTGAGAGGGATTTAAGATCTCTTTTTGCTTCTGACAGTCAGCACTGTGGACTTCCATTGTTTGACTGAAACACCCTTTTTCAGTACTTGTAATGAATACTGGTTTGAAACTGTCATGCTTTTCCTGGGCATTAAACTGTGGTGCGTATTTTTGCAGCGCTGTGTTCACAAAGGAACTCTTAAAGGAGTATATTGCAAATCTGCCGTTCAAAGGGTGGGAAGCATTTAAGTTGAAAGGTTAAAATTCCGTCACGTTAACTTCCAGTGATGGCACCAGCATGTCCTCCTACACCCTGACTCCCACAGACCCTGGGTGGTGGTGGTCATCCACGCTTGCTGTCGGGTCTGTATGTGCTTGCCTGCAAGGAGGAGTGTGTTAGAGCTGAATATTGGAGGGGAGCGGGGAGCTTGCTGTAAAAGAGGGGCTGTTGGGCAGGTAGGGGACAGGGGCAGAAGGAGGGAACATCGGTGACTGAAACTGGATTTGGTTTGGGGAGGGAAGCTGCAGCAGAGGAACATGGAGGGCGTTGAGCAGATTTAAGGACCCTTTTTAAAGGGAGCCTGGGATATAGAAGGAAAAAAGGTTGGGGCAAGGTGGTGTACCCCGAGGCAGATAAACTAAACCGGGCTGCTCCCTTCACGTACCTTCACCTTCCTGATTTCAGTTGCAGAAAAGACAGTCACAAAAAGGACAGTATTGATGCGGAGCACGATACAACCCTCTGTGTCAACAGAATAGTTCAGCTAGCTCATCCCCTACCACCTTCTTTCTGGGTGGGAGGCAGGGAGAGGATTCCAGAAGTGGGACTGCTCTGGAGGCTGGCTTGCAGGAGAAGAGGCAGTTCAGCCCATCCAAGCAAAGGGAAGTATGCTGCTTGCATGGCGTAAAGGCAGGTGTTCATCGCGCTTTGGGACATGCAGCTGCCCATAACTTTCTTAATGTGGGCGGCTCAACTCAAAGTTGTTTGGTTCATAGTGGAGCTTGTGTTTTTTCACTATAATACACCTTTTCCTTGTGGGGGAGAGAGGGGAGCTGAGATGCGATGAACATAGGACAATTCTGTTGGAGGATCTTTCCAGTCATCATTTATACTCTCAGGTTGGTATAGATACAGGCTCACCAACACAGAGCTCAGTTCAGTCAAAGCCACAGATGAGTCTTGGTTTTTTCCTTTGCAGTGTGAAATTAGAGAGGCCGTTGACTTGACTTGCTTCCTTGATGGTGCTTAGATGAAAGCGATCAGCTAACCTAAATACTTGTTCTAACGGGATAGACTTCCATACCTGTTAGGAGGAAAATGTCTCTAAATAGGTAATCTTGTTTATAGAGAACTGTTACTGTTTTCTCAAAGTGTTAACAGCTATGTAGAAGACTTCTGCTTATGCCCATAGAGGACCATGGCTACAGTAAAACGCCACTATATGGCTTATTTATGCCATAGAAATCACTGTAGCTAGTGGTCAGCAGTGAAAACAGTTTTTAAAGCATTCCAGCATTTACCGCACGGATTATGGGGTTTTTTAGATATCACATTTCAGATTTTACAGGCTTTGTCAAGCGAGTTATGGTGTCATTTGTTCTGCCCGCAGCTTGTATTGTGTTGATTGCTGGCCAGATGATCTCAGCTTTTACTGTGGACTAGCTCAGGGGAAGATACTTACTGAAGGGCTTAAGAACGGGCAGTATTAGATTTCAGCCATCCTTTTGCGTAGCAAATAGCTGAATTCCCTTTTTGTTGGGAAGACTCAACTCTTAATTCCACCCGAGAAGTTGATGTAGGACCACAAAACCTATCTAAGAAGCAGGGGAAGCTGGAGATTCTTTGAGATCGTTTTTCAGATCCGTCTAAGAGGGTAGAAGGGTGATTTTGATTGGTGGTGGTGGTTTGTTGATTATTTTGTTTGTTTTTAGGAAAAACCCAGAAGCGTTCCCCCCAAAGCTTTATTTTTCAATTCTTTATAGTTCTCAGGAAAAACAGTGTTTCTGAAATACAATTGCTGGGATCTTTGACTTTACAAATTACTTGTGTGACTTATTCTTCAGGTTACTATCGTACAGAAAGAGATAAAGGGACACAGTATGAGCTGTTTTATAAGAAGATGGATGGCATGGAATACAGGCATGTCACCTTGTTCCGACCTTTTGGACCCCTCATGAAAGTGAAGAGTGAAACGGTCGATATTTCTAGATCAATCATTAACGTTATTGTCCCTCTTGCTGGAAGAACTGAGGCATTTGCACAGTTTATGCAAAACTTTAGGTAGGTGCATGAGATTATACAGTGAGCTATTATTGCTGACTTTCAGTATTTTGTTTCCTTTTCAAAATGAATGTCTGCTCTGGTGGATTTGCGACAGAAGTAATGATTCCAACATTGTGCGCAACTGCCGTGGGATGTTTGTAATTGAACCTGTTGTATAGAGAAAATAGTCCTTCTAAAAGGATTGAAGAGATTCTCAAACTGTGCAAAAACCCCTTTTAGACTGAATGCCAGGGCCACTGTGAGCCTGGACACAGGTGATCTTGCACATAATTTTTGTCTTTACATCAGCTTTTGAGCTCCAGTTTATAAAATAACGTGTTGGAATGAGACACATAGTATTGGAACCTTCTGATTCAAGTGGGAAACATGGGGAAAGAAGAGATTAAAGCCTTTTTTATTTTTTTTCCTTAGAAACTAGTTGAAGTCTGACCAGAATACTTCGATCTGCTAATACTTTTAAATGCAATAGCTTTTAAGTACCTGAAGTTTCTGTTGTGTTGCAAGTAATTATTAATATCAGCTTATCTTTGTGCTTATAGGGATGTGTGTATTCATCAGGATAAGCGTGTCCACCTCACAGTGGTGTATTTTGGACAAGATGGGCTATCAGAAGTAAAAAGCATCCTAGAATCCGTAGCTAGGTAAGTGTGTCGGTCCAATGTCAGTCAATACCAATGATGTTGGTTGACATTTTAAATTGCTTTTTAAAAGGATGAAATAATAAAAAAATTTATAGTCCATTACAGGTTAATAGGAAAAGTAAGCTTTATTTACAGTACGCTGTTTTTTTGATTGACATTTTACAGCTTAAGTTGCAAAAGTCTCCTGAAGACTGCTAAAAATAAAGTCCTAGGCCAAAAAAGACTAACAGCAGTGGCTTTGAGGTTTCTGTGTGGCAGTCCAAAAAGCAACAGGGGTGAGTTTTGCAGTGACTACTCAGTCATGCTAACAGATTGATCAGAATTACAGTTCTTTGGAACTGGAATGTACGTTTCAATAGTTCTTTCACTGGAGAATCAATTTTACTTCACGGCAAGGAAGAGAAATGTAGTCAAAGCAGGCTGGTGGGCTGCTGAGTCGGAGAAGTTAATCTTTGCCCCCTGGGTACTGGGTAACTGGGCCTCTGCTATAAAGCAACTTTAAGCACTCTTTCATCATGGCTGTCTCAGCAGATAACGCTGAAGTAGTACAGATGTAACATTTCCCAATGGTGGTGTTTTGCTCCAGAGGGACGGGACAGGTAATAGCCTGTAGTTAAGGTGCTCCTCCTCTGCCCAAGCTCCTGTGCTTATCCCTGAGCTGGGAGCCGGTCACCCTTGTCAGCCAGCAATGAGCTGGGCTCCCGAGCGTCCCCCTCGCGCAGCGCAGGACAGGGCTGTGCTCAGTGCAGTGTATGAGGCACGGGCTGTTGTGTCGCTGGCGTAAAATGTGGTGGTGGGTTCGCGTGGTGTGCAGAGACATCTCCTAGGAAGCGGGGAGCGTCTGCCTTCTCCTGCGGAGCTTCCCTGGCATCGAGCTTGCCGAGTGCTGGCCACCTCACTCCCTGCGAGGTGTCCTCTTCCTCTGACAGCGTTGAGTTGAATTCAGTGCTGCGAACTCACTGGGCATTTATCTGGTTCTTTATCTCCTTAGTGCTGCTGCTGTTGAGTATTTTCACTCTGTTCTGCACGGGCATTGCCCTCTGAAGCGTCTCCAAAGTAGGCGCTTAACTTCCCCGGCTGTATTTCCAGTCTCCCTTTGCTGCTTCTTCCATCTTCTGGGATGAGTACAGGCATGTGTGCTACTGGTACGAAACAGCGAGGAGAAGCAAACTGACTAGCTTATGGTGGCATCACCACACAGGTGGTTCTCTGCCTTATGAGCTTGGTGGTGCCGGGACTCTGGCTTTCTGGGTGCCCTACTCTCTGACGTAGTGAGGACAGAGATATTGCTCTATTCGTCAGGACTACTTAGTTTGTGGGGACAAATTTTAGATGGGATTGTAGTTCCAGGGACCACTTTCATTCACATCAGTTGCCAAAAGGCGTTTTTAATCTGTCTGAATAAATGCAAAGTGAAGTTATGAAGTAAGACTGAGGTCCATCTTTTTATAATGTCTAGACTCTGACGCTTTAAAAATAGACACCAGGTGGAACAGCTTTCTTTCCTCATCCTGATGATCTGTTTTTTTTAAAAAAATTCCCAGAATGAAATTATTGTAAAATGCTGAAAAAAGTATAAATGGTCCCTTCTGTCCCCCCCCAGATTTATTTTGGGTTTCGCTCTGTTTTTCTTCTAGAGAAACTAACTTCCACAATTACACGCTCGTCTCTCTGAATGAGGAATTTAACCGAGGCCGGGGACTTGACATGGGTGCCAGAGCCTGGGAAAAGGGCGAGGTCCTGATGTTCTTCTGTGATGTTGATGTTTATTTCACAGCCGAGTTCCTCAATAGTTGTCGCTTAAATGCTGAGCCTGGTATGTTCATTTACAGTTGCTGTAACTGAGTCTTGTCGTCTTGTTTGGTTTAAACTGCCCTGTGTTGAGCACGTAGAAAACTAACTTGAATGGTGGAGCTTATTCAGTACCACGCACCTAAGAAAACGCAATACTCCGTGCACAAAAGACAACGGTTCTTAGAAATAACTCTTGCCTTAGTCTATCTTGTCTTAAGACATCGTCTTTTTCGGGCAATAATTTTGCACAACAAATGGTGCAAACAAATTTCACGTTTTCTTAAGATTTGGCTGTCTGAAAGAGAGATGGACAGTTTAATTGCTTTAACAATTAGTCTGCATGTAAATTTGTATAACAAAACTCAATGTAGCACTCAGGGTGGAAGATGATTTTTGTTACACTGAAATCTCTAACAAGTTTGGTTTATGCCTTCTCATACTTGCATGGCCAAGACTTAGCACGTAGGAATGGTTTTCCATGTGCTCCGTGTGGTTTTCCTTGTGTTCCTTACAGAGACTGAGCTAATGTTCCACATGGACATCCCAAGATCTGAAATTTTCTGGCCGTTTTTTTTCAAGTTTGTGTGAAACTTGCTTGTTCTGCAAGCTTCTGCCAAGAAGGATAAAGCTTCCTTGAGTCAAAAAGCATGCTAGTTAAGACCACCTCCTGGCAAACATTTGTTTGGGTTCTTTTTTTAATGCTTGCTCTTATTCCAGATTTGTTGCAGGCAGAAACCATTTTCTCCAAATGTCAATTTGGAATGAATAGATACTTTTTCTTCACACAGTAAAAAGGCAAGAAAATCTGCTGTAAGCCAGATATTTGGATTTCGTTTCTTGCTTTTTCTTTCATTTCTGTCTGTTTCTGCACTTGATGAAACGAGTTGTATAAATAATTGGAAAAACCTGGGAGAAGAGCATCTTGTGAGCTTTCACAAGGAAGGGAGTTTGAGAGGCTGCTTGGCAATTCATACTGACAGTTTGTCACCTTTGTTTCAAGTGAGATCTGAAAACGCTTCGCGCACGTTCAGAGTTCATGCCCAAAGCAGGGTACTGACTATTCCTGTGCGCTGTCGTCAATACCTTTGCAGCGCTGGCAATGCAAGAGATCCCTTAAAAAAATACTTAGCTGGCTTCTGTAATAGGCATAGAACTGGTGTCACAGCATAATGGGGCTACTCGTGATGCTCGGTGTCCTTGCGGGGCGTCCTGGATGTACACACTTTTAAATGCTCATGGAAAGAGGCAGGCTCGTAAAACTCAAGCTATGCAAGGTGTTACTTGGACTTGGTCATTTTTCAGCTTTGCTGCATACCATTGTTGCAGGGATTTTTCACTGTCATCTAATGTGATACTGTGATACATATATATGTAGTATTTTATATGTATATAAGTATGTGTAACTATATATGAGTGTATAACTATATAAAAATACACGTACACATCTCTCTTAATCCTGTGGGCTCTGCCCCACTAGATGTTACGGGCTACCTAAATGGGAAATCCTAGCAGTTAGACTTTATATTTATTTGTTTGCACAAGATGGCTAATAGCTAATATTTTACTCGAAGAGAATACTTCTAGTTTCCTCTTGACTTCAGAAAGCATGCCCGCAGTGAGTAACAATTACCTTTTGACTTCCAGGGAAAAAGGTTTTTTATCCTGTGGTATTCAGCCTTTATAATCCTGCTATTGTCTATGCCAACCAAGATATCCCACCCCCTGTGGAGCAACAGTTGGTAAGCAGCGTGATTTATTCTGGGTACGGTTAGTTGTGCTTTGTATTAAAATAGAATTAAGTATAACTTAATAGTCTGTTTAGGATATCTTAGGACCTTTGGCAGTGCATATCTAAACACGTTTCTCCGTTATGGGCAAAGCACTTGGAAGAGAAGCTTACTGAACAGTAGAAAACTCGTTCTTAGGTAAACTTGGGAGTTCTAGCTAGACTTTAAAAAAAAAAAAAAAAAAAAAAGAAATTGCTGTTAATCAAATAAGGTTGGTGGTTCTGATCTATTGCTTAATTCTGGCTTGGAAAGCCAGTATTTTAGGAGGATAGTGGCATAATATGGCAGCAACTTCCATCTTATGTTCCAGCAAATGAAGAAGTGGTGAAAGGAAAAAAAGAAAAACCAACCCACCCACGAACAAAGCTTGATAAGCTTCCCTCAGTATTGACTCTTTGCTAACTACGGAATGGTAGTTGCAGGAAGTGTGCCATGAAAGTGGAGGGGGGCTGAGGTGTTGAGTTGCTTGCGCTGTGCTCTGGACAGCTGTGCTCTGTGCAGGCCGTTTCTTCACCTTGGCCATCCGACGTCTGCCAGAACCATCGGCTGCTACACAGCTCATTTCACCTTGCTCTGGGAATGAGAAATACTGCTTGTAGGGCAGCTGGTAGTCAAAAGAATAACCGAATCAACCCTGCGAGCATTCAGGAGAACGGGTTTAAGGATAATTTGGGGCTCAGCAGGAAGGAGTGCTGTATTTCTGGGTCTTTGCCCGAGGATGGGATGGCCACAGTTAATGCCCAGCCTGACTCTCTTTCAGGAGGCTGCAGAAATAAGGTTGGGTTTTGCAGCTGGGACTAATGGGGTAGACAGGTTTGGAGGAGAGAGGGTGCAACGTAGACTTGCTAAAAGAAAAGTATAATAAACCTCATCCCTTCCATTGTTTGCAAGGATCCTGCTGAAAGTAGGAGGGAAGCTTTTGCGTACGGCCTCCGAGAGTGGCAGCTGAGAGAGGAGTGAGCTCCTGCCTGACAGCTCTGCCATTTACTTTTTTGAATCCAGCAACTTTATGGTTGCTGACTTCAACCACAAAACCTACTTTTCTTGTCATATCAGAACAAGAAGAGACAAATTCCTTACAAACCAGGTAGGAATTGGAGTATTGGGAGCAGGTGATTTGGCGATAGACTAACAAAACCTTACTGCTTGGTCTGAGCAGATACATAGGAAATAGAGGTGGTGTGGCAGAAGATAAATGCAGAAACCGTGATGAGAGTGAGTGTTTGGAATCAGGTGGCAAAGGGTGAAGTGAACAGCAGGTAATTAGGAAGCCCACATCTGTGCATGACACAGAAATACGAGAAGTGATATATGCTGTATTGTGCACAGAGCACATGACTGGAAGGGCTCAGCTTTCTACAAAACCAAGTGCAATGTACCCCTGGATGTATTTTGCATTTCAGAATGATACTGTTTTCAAATTGCAGGTACATAAGAAGGATTCTGGCTTCTGGCGGGATTTTGGCTTTGGGATGACTTGTCAGTATCGAACAGACTTTCTGACTGTTGGTAAGATGAAACTGTTAAAAAAAAAAAAAAAAAAGAATTTTGTGTATTTCAAGTTGGTTCTCTGTTCTTATCTAACAACAGGGAAGTAATGCATTTGTTTCTTTCTTCTATTTTCCCAAGCTCAGCAGTCAGACTTGCTTGATAAGTTTGACCAGTGAGATAAATTACTTTTCTAGACTTCGACGTCCCATCTGATGAGCGCTAAAAGTCATAATATTTTTAGTAGCGACATTTCCCTCTAGAACTTCTGAAAAATCTCTCAATGTTTGTATGTTGCGTTTCTTAAATTTCATTAATTTGCTTCACTCGCGTCCTTCAAGTAAACCACTAACCGTGAGAAGCAGCACTCAAATTCTTTCTCTTAAGTAACCTCGAGTAGTTGAATACCGTTGTTCGAGGTTCTAGAAATGTGCTTTTGCACCCCCGTGTGGCATGCTGTTAGAACAGCTCGGCGTGCTTCAATCTGAAGATGGTCTGCCAGAAGGTGTAGCCCCACGTGCTGTATAACGGCTTGGATGGGGGCTGATGTCTAACAGCAGTCCCGGTGCCCTGTGTATGCTGTATGCTAAATGGAGACTTTGTAGTTTCAGAGCTTTGAAATCGTGCGTGAGTCTTGGTCGACTTTTACCGTGGCCCTGGAAAAGCAAGAGAACTCAAAATGGTGGAATGGGTTCCTTTTCTTAATCCAGCTTTTTGAGTTGTGACCTGTGGAGTAATTGCTGGCATTTTTAGAGAGGGCTTTTCATGTGGTGCGTGACTGCTTCATTTCCCAGCTGCTAAAATCCATTATGATTGCTAAAAATAACCCAAAAGTGTAGCCAGTGAGGTTTGCCTCCAGTTCTCTGCAGCTGGCACATGGGATGTCATGCATAATGCGATTTGGAGACGCTGTTCTAAGAGGCTCTGAAGCCAGCAGCGCATGATCTATGTCCTGTGCAGTTTCCACCACGGAGGATGTGCTATGCTTGAAGCTCCCCTCCCTCAATTTGGCATGCTTTGGCGTGGAGAACTTAAAAGTTAATTGCTCCAGAATTTCTGGCATGGCGCACCAGATTTGGTAATACGTTACAGAAGGAGTGTTGTTCTTTTTTTCTTGTATCTAGCCTGTGTGCGGAAATAACGTGTTTTGATGGTGTTTTTGTAGGGGGGTTTGACCTGGAAGTGAAAGGCTGGGGCGGTGAGGACGTTCACCTTTACAGAAAGTACTTGCACGGCGACCTTATTGTGATCAGGACACCGGTCCCTGGTCTTTTCCACCTCTGGCACGAGAAACATTGTGCGGACGAGCTCACCCCGGAGCAGTATCGCATGTGTATCCAGTCCAAAGCCATGAACGAGGCCTCTCACTCGCACCTTGGGATGCTGGTCTTCAGGGAGGAGATCGAGACTCACCTCCGTAAGCAGGCTTACAGGACTAACAGCGAGGCAGTGGGTTAAACGTCACCCCACCCCCCCCCACCCCGTGACATTTGATGACTTCAAATTCACAATGAACCAGCATCATTTTACAGCCTTAATTCAGCTTCAAAATGCAGTGCCTCTCTTTTTCAGTGAAGAAGAGTTTAGGGTTTTTTTCGTTCTTGGATTTGTTTTCCGAGTAATTCTTTGACTAATATGTTATTACCTACATATCTTGCAAGTTTAAGCACCTCAAATAAATTGGAAAGTGTATGTAGTTCAAGGAAAGTGTCTTCAGTATCAATTGGAAAAAATCAGTGGAATGTACAACTCAACACTTTTCCACATGGTACATTTCAGTTCTTATATTTGCATTATTTTAAGAATTAAATTAAACAATCTTTTGTGTTGTCTTGAGTATTTTCGGTCTGTATGGCTCACTGCACTGCGACTTGAGAAGGATACTATACTCAAAACACCATTGTAGAACCGAGAGAAAGGTCTGAAAAAGAATCTGGCCCTGAAAGGCGTGTGGGACGTGCTGACTGGTGCGCCAACTGTTCGGGTTGCTGATTTCACAGCAAGGGCTCGGTGCTGCCTTTGCTGTATTAACAAACGATTCACATGGTCGAATATAGCGGAATTCATGTGAAGGGGGGAGGGGGAATTAAAGTCTTTTAAAGTGGCATTTTAGAGCATATAATGTAATTTCACACTGCAAAAAGAGACGCCACCTTCTTATCTCGGTGATGGGTCAAGCCAAGTTGGGAATGTTCCAGTGGGGCGTTTCTGGGTCTGGTCTTTTCCCCACAGGAGATGCCACATCACAGAATCCCTTCTATAAACCGGGCTATGCTATTGAACTCGTTTGTTTAAAGATTTTTAGCCACACTCCTCCTTATTCAAAGGCCCTGCCTGTACATCTCCTCTGTTCAGTTGAGAAACCATCCTTTCATTCCCACGTAAGTTTATTAGAGGCCCGTTTGCTGTTGTGGTCCTTTCGCTTGCCAATGTTGTCCTTTTGCTTTCTTTTTCTTTCTGGAATTTTCCTGACGTGCTTTCAGAAGGCAGTCCTATACCCTTAGCTGTTTCAGTGGCTGAAAAAGCAAGTGCTATTACAGTCTGTCTTCATACAATGCTGTCCATTCCACTGATTATCCTAGTAGCCTTATTCTTCACTTTTTCAGTTTGAGGGGATTTTAGGGGGTTTTGTTTGGTTGGGGTTTTTTTTGTTTGTTTGTTTTTGTGGGTTTTTTTCCTCTGAGGTTTTTGTGTTTGTTTGTTTCAGTTTTTTGAGCGTGCATAAGCAGAATTATGCTGTGGTCTCATTAGTGCCTTCTACAATGGCACTACTACTTCGCTACTCCCTTTTGGGTCTTTTGGGATGCATGAACAGTTTAAATGCAGGCAGGTCATTTTTGTCCATGTTGTCTTATGCGCTACCATATGGCATGCCTCATTTTTAATACATTTGTTTATAGAATGAATGCTGAGAATGCTAATGCAGTGGTTAAACCATTTGCATGGTCTCCACTGAATTTAGAAATTAGTTGAAAACCCTCCTCAAACCAGGTAATTAAGATCTGTTTGTGAATTCAGTTTGCTTCAAGAATTCAGAAGGCAACTAAAGATTTAAATGGTTGATTTCTGAATAGCAGATATGCTGTGCAAATAGTTCTGGGCACTGATCCTTTTTATATGTACATAAAATTTGCCTTTATGTAACTTATTGTGGAGAACAGTATACTGTATTGTACTTAGAGTGAAGGGAATGCATTGCAAGACTTCTTGCAATTTATATTCTCAACATAATAAATGAAATTTCTGCATTTTAGAAATTGTTTTAAGCTGTTTCTTTGAAATAAGTTCTTACGATAATATTTTACAAGGCAGATGACATGCCGGATTCAAGTAATAGTATTTGCAGCAAGAAGTTAATTTTTTGCATCTCGCTTACCCACCCAGAGCAGATAGGAGAGTGCAGTTAGTTCCCCAGACAAACTTAAACTGGATGTTGTCTTTCTTTAAGATATTCTGGTGGTTCTTAACAAAAATGATAAGGTACGAGTGAGGAAAAGATTAAGCACATAGGCATGATGATTTGTGGTGAAGATACGTGGGACCTTCTTCTGAGCTTCCAGCCCTTAAAACTTCAGCTGCTACTGCTGTCCTGCCACTGCTGCGCTACAACAGGCTTCAAAAATGCCTCTTCTGCCACCGCCGCTGCTTGGCACGCGCTGGAGTGGCTCCTGAGGGAGCACAGAGGCTCTGAGCACTCGGCCACTGCCCCAGAAGGATCCGCTTGTCCGAGTTTCCACGTGTTGGAAACACAGCAGCTGGTGTCGATGCTGAAGGCCAGAACTCTTTTACCTTCTGCTGTTTTCCACTCGGGTTGTGCTTGTCGGCAGTGGCGAGGGAGGAGAACGGTGTCAACCGTCTGCCTCTGTGCAATCAGAAACTCTCTACGGTGTCGATGCTGGGAGGCAATCAAGTCTGGAGCTGCAAGCAGTCAACAGGAACCACTTTCGAAAACTTTTCTTTTTTCCATTCATAGTCTCAAAATGTGGGAGTGAACGTCTTGGAGTTCAAGTCAAAACTTGTAGAAACAGTAAAGGTCAAGTTTGGGTATTGAAAAAGTAGTCTGCATGACTGATTATTTTGAGGACTCCTGAACTTTCAGGGGCCCTTGCAGGCCTGGTCTTCCTCTTGCCTTAGTTCCGCTCCCTGCAATAACTGCCCGTGTAAGAAGGTGTTGCTGTGGCACATCAGCTCGTTAGGAGCACAGGCAACCATCGCCTGTAGCGTTGGTTACCAAAAGCCAGAGGAACCGCTGTGGGCTGTGTGCTGTGTTAAGTCAATGTGAGGTACCCTCAGCCCAACGATAGGAACAAGAATCATTTTAAGCATGGAATTTCCTCGGATGCAGTTTGCTGCTGCGTGCTGTGGGATTCGGTACGCGCCCCTCGCTGCGTGCATCTGCGGGGAGGATGGTTTTACTGCTCACAATCAGTCAGACACGGCGGGGAAAGTAGTCAGCTTTAATAGTGCTTTACAGGTTGTGGGGTAGCTTATTAGCAACTTTGACATCAGAAGTTAAATCAGTTACTTAAATTAAAAGCTGTTGTTCATGATTTAAAATTTGCTCTTCCAGGGAATTATTACTCATCGTGTACAGTTCACGCTCTTTAATGACTTATTTCACCTACTCATTTGTCTGTAAATTATTATATAATCAAAGATTATAAATAACTACCTTAAACTTATAGCTTTTAATTACATCTTAAAATAGGGGAGGGTTTAATTGTGATTCTCAAGTATTAACTTCTGGGCTAGGCTACAGGCTTTGACTATTTACTTAAAGATACCTAAAATTCTGACTTTGGATAATAATTGTCCCTCAACGACTTAACAGGTATTTTTTCAAAATAGGATGCGATGTTTTCCTGTAAGCAAAGCCCTCGCTGAGGGGAGTTAACTGATGAATATTACACGGATGGATTATTTTGTCTATTTTAACAAGGATTCCCCAGAAGAGGACAGGCTACTTTATATCTCCCTAGTAATGCCAAAATAGAGAAAAGATTGAGACCTATGAATTGCAGAGAGAATTGTTCTATTTGGTGTTATTCAGAGTTACACAAATGCACCGTAAGATACCGCATGGTGACTGCTTTCCCAGTCGCGTTCTGTTTTTCTGGCAAAAAGTCCTCTGGAAGTGTTTTGCTTTTTCTTGCTCTGCCGCTGTAGTCTTGGAGAAGGGTGTGGGTAGAGACCATTTCAGGACTCAAATTTTGCTGTTACTGCCAGTTGCTGCTGCATGACCCCAAGTGAATTGATCAAGTGTTTCTCTTCTATTTGGCTACGGATGACAGTGACGCTTGAATTCACTCCTGAGCAGTTAAAGCGAAGTCTCTGCCCAGCATTGGTCAGAAAAAGGTATGAATCTGAAGACCAGTTTGTTTTGCCCAAGTCCTTAGCGTACCTAAAAGAAATTACATGTACTGTATAAATATATCCTGAAAACTCACATGGCTCTTCATAGAATCATCATAGAATGGTTTAGATTGGAAGGGACCTCAAAGATCATCTGGTTCCAACCCCCTGCCCTGGGCGGGGACACCTTCAACTGGAGGTTGCGCAAAGCCCCATCCAGCCTGGTCTTCCAACACTTCCAGGATGCGGCATCCACAGATTCGTTGGGCAACCTGTTCCAGTGCCTCACCACCCTCACAGTAAAGAACATCTTCCTGAGATCTAATCTAAATCTACCCACTTCCAGTCTGAAGCCATTACCCATCACTACATGCCCTTGTAAAAAGTCCCTCTCCGGCTCTCCTGTAGGCCCCCTTTAGGTACGGGAAGGGGCTGTGAGGTCTACCTGGAGCCTGCTCCAGGCTGAACAACCCCAACTCCCTCAGCCTGTCCTCATAGCAGAGGTGCTCCAGCCCTCTGATTATCTTCATGGCCTCCTCTGGACCCGCTCCAGCAGGTCCACGTCTTTCCTGTGCTGAGGGCTCCAGAGGTGGACACGGTATTCCAGATGGGGTCTCACCAGCGCAGAGCAGAGGGGCAGAATCCCCTCCCCTCGCCCTGCTGGCCACGCCGCTTTGGAGGCAGCCCAGGATGCGGTTGGATTTCTGGGCTGCGAGTGCACATTGCCGGCTCACGTTGAGCTTCTAAACCCCAGGAATGTCTCTGCGCACAGAGCACCTTCAGTAACTTAATTATTAATGCCTCCGTGTTGATGCTGAGCTCACGTTATTGCTGGTCGCCTCCAGCCTGATCCGTGGCAAAAGCAAAACCCATCAGCTGGAAGGGCCGAGCCCCTTCGGTTGGAGCCACGGGCCGTTCCTGGAGAAAGGAGGAGCAGCGAGGTGTCCATCGGTGCCCTTGGGTGGTCGTCAGCCATCATAGCTCCGACCTGCGTGGCTCTGGGGGGTCAGAACCAGGTGTCCACCACGAGGAGCCCGCCGCTGGCTCAGCCCGGGAGACCTGCTCGTGGCTTTCCCGGGGTGGGCTCTGCCGGGAGAGGGAGAATAAACCCCGTGCTGTTGGGCTCTGGCTGCCGGGGCGTCGCGAAGAGGAATGAAAATACTGTGCTCTGGGGTCAGAACCCGCCGCCTGCCCGGGTTGGGGTGGTGGCGTTGGGTCCTCCCCGCCGTGGTTTGACAGATGCTCTTTGTGTAATGCACCTCTACGTCCCTTTTTTAGGCTGTGACCCACGTGTAAAAAGCCCGCTGTGTTTCCCTGGAGGAGTTGCTGCCTTTCGGTGTTAGAGTAGTAAATACAGCAACACTCATTTAAACAGGAACACGCTCCACTGAATTGAGAAGTAATTTTTTATTCATTTATTTTTAGTTGCTGCATGCGACAGACATTAATTGTAACCTTTTTCCGAGGAACTCGCAACCCGTAGAGGGAAGGGGAAGCGGTGTTGATTAAGGGAAGTCAAAATGAGATCAGCTCGGGGCACGCTTTTATGTTAGACCCTTTACAGGGTGACCTCAGGTTGCGCTTTCGAATTTGCAAACTTTAATTTGTTTAAAAATACGTCATTCAATGGGACTAGATGCTGTTCAATGGGACAGTATATGCTGTTTTGAAATGCCAGAAAATACAGATGGCAAAGGGGGAAAAGTACAGGGAAACACTTCATTCTGGGTGCGCTGTGTCTAAAAGAAAATACTTAGTGGCGCTTTTTAAAAGAAATTTCATTTATTTTCTAATTCTTTTTTTTTTTTTTTAATTTCATAAAAGCCCGTGACCCTTTGGACTTTGAGATACAGACTTACACTTCCTAAACTTCTGACGCGCTTCTTACACACTTACTAAAACTTCTTTGTAAATTGGTGAGATGGTGTCGAGGGTTTGGGCCGGATCGGCCCAAGCAAGCCGAGCGACAGATGTTCCCTCTCTCCTGCCGAGCAGGAGAGAGAGAAGACGAGAGACTAGTTTAGTAAGAACTAAACTACTTTAATGAAATATAAAGAATAAAATAACAAAAGAAAATAATGAAATATATACAAAACTGTATCAAGCTCCCAGGATGACA
>VZSF01002844.1:1119408-1149732 GCA_013398295.1 Chionis minor | reverse complement strand
GGGGGGGGGGGGGGGGAGGAAGTATTTGCTTGGATTTGTGGATTTATTCATTATTTGCTTGGACTTGATGTTTTTGAAATGCTTTTGGAGTGATTTCTTTTTTTATATTGAGGCAAGTTCATCAGCAGCGAGTTGTAATGTCCACAGGCACGAATAGTTCAACGTTTCGTTAGATTCTGCGAGTGCCTAAGTGTTAAAGACTTCAGTCAAAACGTTTCGTTAGATTCCGCGAGTGCCTAAGTGTTAAAGACTTCAGTCAAATCCATCCTTGACAGCTGCGCTCGCTGAGTCCCCGAGCGCCCCGCTGCTGCCATCGGTGACGTGCTGCGCTTCGCTCCTCTGTTTAACTGAACTTTGGGGAGGTGGAGTGCTGTTAGTAATATCTGCTTTGGATTGAATGTAACCAATTGGATGTTATTTAAATATTTAATCCGGAACTTTCAATGTTGAAACGGATGGATAGCAAGGTTCTTCGAATTTAATATCCCTCAGAATCAAAAGCAGCCTTAGTGTGCTCACATGGCAGCAATTAAAAAGATGTTAAGTGCTTTTCTGTGCATGCAATGAAGTTCTGTTGGTTCTCATTGGACTTCTGCCTCCGAACAGAATTACGTTAATTTTAAGATTAAGCTATCTGCTTAATCTGAAGAAGTTGGATAAAAGTAGAAATATTGGATGCAAACTTCCGCTGAATTTAAAGTGTTTTTTTTTGTGACCCAGATGGGGCGTGGACGTCTGAATCCGGTGCTTTGGTTTGTGTTCGCTTCCGACTTTTTTTCAGCCTCATAAAATGGTCTCTGTGCCTTGCGTTGAGGTGGGGATGTTAACAGGGATCCTCTGCGTGGCAACAGCCCTGGGGTTTGGGGTTTGTGTGCATTGGTGGTTTCGGGAGAGTTTTGTTGTAGGGTTTTGTTGTTTTGTGGTTTGGTTTGGTTTTTGGTTGTTGGGGGACTTTTTTTTTTTTTTTCTTTTTTTGGGAAGTGCTACTGAGTTTCAAGTATTTGTATAGTAGTTTGGCAAAACGTTTCCTACAGAGCTTCTTATATGGAATTGGTTTTTATTCCTATTGGTTATTAGAAGCCTATGTATTTTTAGTATCTTAAGGTGTGCATCCTAGTAGATCAGAAACAGTGCATTTATTATGTTTAGTATTTTTAAATTAATGTTGTGTTTCCCGGTGGTTTGAATTTCTTCCCCCTCGCATCCCTTAAGAAGGCAAAGTATCTATCTGAGTCTGCATCAACACTCTCTGTACGATATAGAACTTGACTGTTTTTTTTTAATATTTCGTTATGAAAATAAACTCCTACCCCAAAGTTACTTTACAGCAACCAACTGCATTTATTTTCTGTGCAAACACTAAATGTGGTATCAAGAAGCCACAAAAATGCTGATGTCAGAAATGGCTTACAACGTGGGAAATGTTGGAAACATGTAAATTCTTTGCTGTTATGAATAATGTTGTAAAAATGGTTACGCTTTAGATTGTTCCTCCAAATCATTGCAGAAATACACCCGCAAATGTTTTTTTCCTCTCTCTTCCAAGGCCCACCTTGGGGAGTGGTGAAGGCAAACCTCTGTTGGAGACCTGATGTGCCAAAACCTCAAAGCATCCCCAGTTATCTCTGCCTTTCCAGGGGCAAGCACGGAAGGGAGAATTTGAAAGCAACTGTTGCTAATACTTGCGTGGTCACTGGTCTGGAAACTTCCTCGATTGCGTGCACTGACGGTTTAGGATAAAGTCTTTCTGCGATTTAATTTTTTTTTTTAAGTATCTCCCTGTCCACACAGCCCTATGTAATGGCTGCAGAGAGCCGTAAGACAAAACTGTGCTTCCATACGCTGTTTGCAGGCTTTTCGGATTAGTTGGAAAGCTGGGGTTGCCCTGATAAAATTATATACTTTGCAGACTGAAGAGGGACAGTCTGTCTGCACGTCCTCAGAATTTCTGCACGTCCTCAGAATTGCCGATTTCCCTCCCAAAGCTGTGCCAATATCAGTTGTCAACCGAGCAGTCAGCTGTATTTTCCTATGTGAGTTATTTGCTGAAAGCAAGCTATTTCTTGGGAACCATTAACTTAATAAATCAAGTTGCTGCTAACGTAACTAAAGACATCTTCCTGGCATTGAGTTACTGCTTGTCCTACTGTGCCGTGCTCTAATGGCAGTAAAGTGCCTGGAAAGCGATTTTATTGTTTACTCTTCTGCCTGTGTAAATAGCTAATTTATCCTAATGACTGGATGGGACGTAATTGGAAGTGAGTTTTCAAGGATGTAATATGCATATTAATTATGAGTGTGAACTGGCCATCAGGAAGACTCTTGTCTGCTTGATCCTCTTAATGCTGGTAAACATCATTATCTTTTCTAATGAGGCGTGATGACTGACAGTGGTACAGCTCCACTCTGGGAGGCTGTTGTGGATGTCTGGTTACCCAAAGGATTTCCCCAGAGAGTTTTCAACGGATTAAGAACGCTTGTGGGAGCTCCGGAGCTCCTGTACTCGGAAGATCTAACATTTTTTAAGGCTTGTAGCACTAAGTGTGTCAGGGAAGCTGGATTCTCCTCAGTCCTGTGCTTGTTCTAGTCCCTGCGTGGCCTTGGAGAAGTGGCTTTGCTTCTTTGTAAAGCTGGGCTCGAAAAAGGGTAGTGGTTGCAACCAAAGGTCCTGGAGCATTGAAATGTCAACGGAATCTTGCTACAGGAAACCCTGCAGCGTGCCACCGCCGGCAAACGTTTCTGTGCTTTCCTGTTAAAAGGCTAAATATGTGGGAGGGAAAAAAATGAAACTCAACTCGCAGGACGTGCAAAATGTTTTTACACAGTGGAACTGTTAATCGCTTTCACTGAGAGAATGAAAATATTCTGTAGCAGAGAGACTGTATCAAATCTGTAAAATGCTGTTATAGCGAGGACATTAGAAGTGGCGGCACATTGTTGGCTTCGTGTTGCTCTTGCCTTTGTTGGAAGATATTTAAATATTTCATAACGTATCTTCCCAAGTCAGAACTTCAATTTAAGTAACCAGTTGATTCGTTGCGGCTGTATTCCACAGTTGCTTCACCTTGTTCAGCCACTGGTTTGTGGCTTGATCAGTTTGCAAGTGAAAAATAACCACGGAAAACGTAAGGCCTGTTTGAAGCAAATTTTTTTTTTTATTATTAATGCAAGCACATCCAGTCAAACACGGAATATCCTGCTTTATGGTACAGCTTTATATTTAGCATTTCAGCTCAGAATAGCAAAACACAGTATTTAAGGAATGTATCAAACTGAGGGAGGAAAAATAAAAAGGAACCAATGTGGATACTGCATTGATTTCAAGTATATACTAAGACTGATTGACCAGTGAAGTGAACATTCATGTGAAAGCTTTTTTAATACATTTACAGAAAGTGTTCTAAAATTGCATTTCAAATATATATTTTTTTCTTAAATTTTAAGCATCCCTTTTAAATTTCAATTACATAAACAAAGCTGATAGACAATCCCTCTTATAGTGTCCGACAATGTTACTAGCTAGAACATCTCTGAAAGTGCAAAACACTGTAATAATACAGTATAAATATTCTTACTCTAATCCAGGGCTGAAGGTCAGTACTTCAGCACAGGAAAAATAGCAGCAGATCGTAAGAATTATCCCTTCCCCTTTTCTGGGCTGTTCTTATTAACAGTTAGTATTCTACTTCTTCCTTCTTCACGGCGTAACTTGCTTTTGTTTCTGTTGGATGTCAATGCTATGGCAATAGCAAAATGTTGATTTATCTCCCTTCCTCACCCCAACTTTCTCTTCTAATTTCAAGTATTTGTCAAGGGGGCGGCGGAACAGGGAGAGAAGGAAGGCTCTTTAACTTTTTCACCACGCTACAGGGCCAATACGACAAGTAATTTCTCTGACGTGATTGCAGACGCTACATGAAACGGTGGCACTGCTCTTGGTTGTAGGCACTCAGCAAGAAGAGTCTACTGGACTGGAATAAACCAGACCCTCGGTCCAGCGAGTATTGTCCCTTCTTCAACAGAAGGCAGAATAAGATAAAACCCATCTACCTGGAGAGCTGATCATTTTTAAAGAAGCTTGCGCAGAGGTTCTCTGCACGGCTCTATGAGGGAGGCTGCTGCAACCACTGTGAATTCTAGAGGNAAAAAAAAAAAAGAGAAAAAATAAAATCTAATAGTCCAGCTCAAGTCGTCATCTTTACAAATATCCAGCCCTCATGCCTTAAGAGAACAATTACTGGAAAGGAAATAGATATTCTTGGGTAATAATTTGTTCATTAAACAAAACAGTTTTTAATCTGAGCCTTCTCTTTTTTCTTTTTTTTTTTTTTTTCCTTTCTTAACTCAGGTAAGAAAGTAAGTCCTGAACTGTGTATTTTTTCCTGGAAATAAATACCTTTACATAAGGTACATAAATACCTTATGTAAGCTCCCTGGGCACTCGTTTGGATAGCCAAATTTAGGTGTAAACTCAAAGCTAAAAGGAGAGATTGGAAACGGTGAGCATCAGCGGGTAATTTTGGTACTGAGCTGGGTTCAAAGGTTTGACCAATTTCTTACGGTGTTTTCCCTTAGATTTCAGTGGGGTTTGGCCCAGATAGTTAATCATGGCTTGCAAAATACTAGAAAAACCTTGCATCGTAAGTTGGTCTTTGCTTAAATTATCTGTAACTGCAGACTGGCAATTTCAAAGGAAATAAGGCAAATAAATGCCCCATTCAGTGGTGAGGAACTCTTCTTAAGCTTCTTTGGAAATTTTAGCCTTAACTTCACATTGGACATCTGAGTTTACTTCCCTCTCCCTAGCTCATCTGTAACTTTTATTTTCCAAAAAAAATGTTTTCAAAAGACCATATTGAGCCTGTTTTGCAGAGATAATCTAGGTTAGACATCCTTCTCTTAAACAAAACAAAAAAAATCCCTGATTTCTAAAAAGGAAAACACAAACTATTCTGACAGCCAGAATTTAAAGGATAGTTTCCAGAAGTAATAAGACTTAGACATGTGTGCACCTTCACACATGCACGCACACATACTCACACACAAACGCACATCCCCCAGCAGTTACCCCATCTTATCTCTTTAAATCACGTAACAAAAATATGTTTGCTGCACCATCCATGTTACAGGCAGGTATACTCTACTTCGTGTGCCATATTCTCCGTTTTATTTAAAAAGTACATTGTAGCTGGTTTCGAGACATCCATATTTTTATTTTCTTTACTTCCAATCCAGCGTAATGGAAGGTACACTAAACGATATCAGTACCTTGTAAGGCACTATTTTCTGGTGGAGGAGAGGAACACGCTTACTGCAGATGTCTAAGGCCTTGACTCTACAAACACTAACGCGTGTGAACGGTATCGCTGATTTGAAGGAGACCCTTCACTTGAAAGCCAGGGAGACACGTTGAGTGTTCTGTAGGATACTGGTCCAATGGAGTATTTAACCTGAACGCTGTCTTTAGTTGGGATGTGTGTTTTAATTTGTATTTATCTTGGTGGAAGTAATAAAAAATAAAAATTTGGATGCTGATAGAATAAGATCTCCCCAGGGATACCAACTCCCATGATACATTTCATCTCTGAGAACAGGGCCCTGCCCTTATATTTAAAATAAAAAACCAAAACCCTTCGCTTAAGTGCCTTAAGGTTGACATGTGAAATATTTACCACATTTTATTTCATAAAAGTTACTGTATATACAAAAGAGACCTCAGCCAGTGAGGTCTTTCTTAGCTCAGTCCAAGTCTTTCAGGTTGTAAAAACATATTCATTCGATGTGCTTCAGAGGCTGCAAATCAGATCCAAAAAATCTCAGGCTCTATTAAGCAGAGTTGTCCTAGAAGAAGTAAAAAAAAAAAAAAAAAAAAAATCCTTTCTATTGCAAGAAGTTTTTGAGTTTTGGTAAAGGCTGGCAATAGATCTATCTTGCATCATTAGCTGGAAGCCTTTCTTCAAGGGGTAGATTTTTTTCAACTTCTCTGAACTGTAATCCATCTATGAATTCCCATAAAGATGCTGACTTTTAAATTGCATCAGAATTTAACTTTTATAATAGTACTTCAGGCCCTTAAGATGCACTCAGGCAAATAAAATATGTTCCCTTTGTTATCCTAAACTACTGCTTGCTGAACAGCACTGGATTTAATACAAGGTACGTTGCATGGGTGTTGGAAGTGAAAAGCTTATGTGGCCTCCGTAAGAAACACTGGGATCACTGGGAAACAGTGTCTTGTCTAGGAAAATATAGTTATAATGTAGCTCACCTGCAGCTCAGGACATACAGACTCCTTTAGAGACTCAATTCTTTAACTGGTACAGATCTGTCAAATGTTTAACATGATTTACAAAGGTCTAAATCTCTCTTTCTGCCTTGGCCTCAGTATTAGAAGAAATCTCATCTAAATTAACATCATTGAGACTTCCTTATAAAGAGGCTGAAAATTAGAGTATTCATATAAAACTTCATGCTTCTATAAGATTTAAGTGTGTAGGTATGACAAATGATAGCACCTTCTTAATATCTTTATATATTTTCGTTCCCCTGAGAAGAGCGTATATGAAAACTGCTACAAAGGTAAATTCTTTTACCACACTTGATAGCCTAAAAAAACCCATACTTTCCTTCATAGTCCTAGCAGTGACCTTGCAGTCTGAACTGATCTGGCTGGAAAAGCTGTGTCAAAATCCAAGCCTTACTGATTTTTTTTCAGATTTGAGTTTTGAAGGGGGGGGGTGGAATATATATATACTTGGGCTAAAATGGTCTTAAGCTGAGTTTGCAAATAGGAGTGAGGAAGCTGATGATCACATGCCTGTGTCTGTCTACTCATTCTGAGGAAGCTTCATACCTGAGTGTTTTCCAGCTGTCTTTTTCCATGTGGTTTTCTGGACCTTCGCTTTCAAAGGATGCAATGAACAGAGCTAGTAAATGAAATAAAAACAATCAGATAAATGGGTTCTTTAACTTAAAAAAGCTTAAGAGTTACAATACAGCAGGTTTAACTTAGCAGGCCTCATAATGAAGTTTATTCTTGCCAGAAGCCGATACGGAAGGCATAATACATACTCATGAAGTATTTGTTTGCATGTTAATTTTTTTTGTCTGCATTTCAACAAGCAGGAAGACTCACTATAGTGTTCAATAAAGGATTTTACCTTCTTCACTATAAATGGGTGCTGTGAGTAGATAGCTCTGGATCTTCTTGTCTTTTTCAAAAGGGCACTCGACCTGCTTCCATGTCAGGAAATCGTGAATCTGTCTTGAAATTTCCCAGAATTTCTGCATGAAGTAATTAAAAAATATTATTAAAATCCAATTTGTTTCAAATATTAGTTCTTTTGTTTCAATTTCAGAGCCTCTCAGTCTTGCTCTTACTCATGCTATTTATTATTCCTTATTCAGTCTTCTTCCTTGTTATACTTTCTTCTTACTGCTCCCTTCATCTCCTCCTTTTGCTCCTAGTTCCTCATCTGCTGTTAGCCTCTCAAGTCTAGAACAGCGTACCCCTGCTAACCCCCTGGTCTTTTGCATTCAATTCTTGTTGTCATTAACTGTGTACACAATAAAGTGATATTGGCCTATTTTCTGTGTCTTATCTCTAAGTTAGCCTGCGAGTGGAAATGATCAGTACATGGGTTTTATTTACTTGGTTAACTTTTTACGTTTCCAACCGTCAACTTAAATGAAATGTGACATATCAAACCTTTTCATACAGCACTTTTTAAAACTTAAGAAATAATTAAAATAACATACAGAAACTACAGATATCCTTCCTTTCCTAGGATTTTAAGAAATGCATGATTACTTAGGGTTTGTCTTGTATATTCTGTGTGCTCTCCTCCCCCTACCCAGCCTTAATAACAAAAAAAAACTTCAAAATTACTTTTGACAGGCTGTGGTATTTTGGGCATGTATGTTCATTAGGCAGGGAGAGAGAATCCAGAACCTGTAGAAATTCCCTTGAAAACCTGCTAAATACCACTTGCTGGTTGTGCGTAGCATTTATAGCTAACTAACCTGGTGAGGTTAAACTGGCTTATGCTCATGATTTAGGGTGAAGTTATCAGATATGACAGCGTGCTGCCACAGAAAAGCCTGCTTTCTGCTCTTTACTGCCTTCTGCTTTCCCCAGCCCCTTTTGAACACAAGGCAGGTGCAGGGCTGAAGCGTGGCAAATTTTTGTCTGCTGTCATACATGCAATAAAACTCTTACACTTCTCAATTTAAAGTTCCTTCCTTTAAATTTTGCGTGAGTACAGCATTCCTTGAAGAGATTCCCCTTTCCAATTAGCTAACATTAGAATATTTCTGTATTACTTGAGTAAGTTTTAATTCTGGGAGGTTTGGCTTCTGAAATTCTTACTTTCTTCTCAATCTTTTCATGCATCAGTTTTGGTAACAAATTAATGTTATTCCAATTATTACGCAAATCTTATGTTTTGCAGTGCATCTGTCCCATTTCCTGTAAAAGCAACAAAAAGATAATCTCTATTTCAATACATTTTAAAACTAGTCTTTTATCTGAAGGCAATTACATTCCAGCAGTTTTATGGATTCTTTAGGTATATGGATTTGTGGGCCTGCTGGATATGTAATAGAAACACGGCAGCTACAAGCTTTAGCTTTCACAGAAATGTGGCGAAATCATTTCCCCTAGATAATGGTATCTCTTTATGTGTGGATCACAGCGACGAGGAAGGAATTGCTAATATCGTGAGCTAGAAGTTCCAAACTGGCGAATGTCTGTAGTGTACAAGGTTTAACTACTGTTACGGCTTCTGTGATAGCAAACTCCTACCTTGAAGTTGATCTGCCCGTTGGGCAAGCGGTTTGTATGTATTTTGTGCAGAAAGTAGATATCTTTAATAAACAGGTTGAAAACCGGGATGACTATTTTCTCGCGGTTGCTGTTGGCCGTCTGAGATCGCTGTGCTGCTCCTTGCAGGGCCGTGCGGTAATTACAAAAGTTGCTGGATGGATCCATGTGATGCTGTTTTTATGGAGGGGGGGGAAAAAAAGGCAGCCAAGTAATACATCTTTCCTAAATATAAAAAGCTTTGATCTAACCATCAGAGTGTTAATTCTTTATGAATTCATTTGGCCCCTTTTTAAACTTTCAAGATAAAGGACCTTACGCTGATCAGGTCTGGATTCAGCTTTTTCTAATTTCTATCTTGTCTGAAAGGAGGGTTCTGTACTGGCTTTACATCTGTGCTTTGCTTCAATGGTTAATGGAAGACTGAAAGGAAATGATAAATGACTATTGGAAAAAACAAAATTCTAACTTGCCGTCACCAATCTTTGATGACAATTTCAATTCAGTTTTGTTTCCATTCGGTCTCCGCTAGATGGAGTACTCTAATTAGTTTTAAGGGTAGCAAGAGGACGTGCACTTGAGTGAAAACTACCTTGATGTTAAAATGAAAAACATATGCTAGGAACAAATAACCTAAAGAAAACTTGCATCCGCTTCTCTTTGTAGGCAAATAGGGAGTTTAAAATGCAGAAAATGCTCTCCCTAATGTTTATATGCTGGTGACCACTGACAGAGGTGCCTCTGTGATCTCTGACTTAGTAATTCCACAGCAGAGGTTTGGATGAAACTATTTGGTGGATTTCTATATAAAGTCTAAACTTTGTACATACCTCTAACACATCAAATTTGGCTGTTTTGACCTTGGACCAAGTCTTCTTTAGCCGTGCCACCGGACTCAAGTTCATCCCAGCTGAACAGAGAGGGAGACAAAGAAAGAAACAACCGAGTTGAAAAAATACAGGGCTAATGTAATTCTGTGTTTTCGTATCAGCACTACATGTTTTGGAAGGTAGTTCAGCTTGGCAAACAAAAGCTGTAGCTAACGCCAGCCCACCCACACGTTAACCTGTCCCTGGGACGTACTGCCCCTGTAGAACTGGGCATGCTGACGTGGCCAGCCAAATTAGGGCAAAGACAAGCATAGCCTGGCCAGTCAGCTTGTAAAATGGAGTGCTCTTTGTCCTCCGTGTTAAGGATACTCACAGATAATAGCCATCATGGAGTTGAAGTTTCCAATATTGAAGCATTCTCGTGCCACATCAATGAAAAATTCTACCATTCTTGTACGCTGCTTTTTCTTCACAACCTGAAAAAAACCCAAGATCTGTTAAGAGGGAAGGGATGGCCTGAATTTTGGATGGGATGTTCAGTGAAAGGCGTTGTAACAGGTTGATCGAACACACATTTCAAGACTTTATCCAGCTAAACCTTAGGATGAAATAGGCTCGAGGGTATTTTGTTAAGATTAATTTTTAATAAAATAGCAGAAGTATTTGGGGCTACTACCAATTATTTGTCCAGTTGTAGAAGAATGTCACTTTTTGTTTATACAAAAAGTTCAACGTTTTAGGGAATTTTGAATAAACAAGCCGGACACTTTCAGCAATTTCCTGTTACGAGAAAAAGGAGATAACATGAAGCTGATATCGGAAAGAATACATGCAAAAAATTTAAACCTCTGAAGAAGGGGGGAAAGTGGTGGACAAACTTAAGACTAGGGGCATGTCACCTGAATGGGAGAGAGAACAGCTATGTCCTGATTTTTCTCATTTTACTGTGTATAAGACTAAACGACTTCTAGAGAGCAGGTAGTGATGATGATCAAATATACAAATTCCCACTAATGCAAACACCTAAAGGATCTACCAAGCGATGCTGAACATCTGCGTTCCAGATAATTTTANTTTTTTTTTTTTTTCTTTAAAAAACCCCTAATATTATTGCCTAGATTATATTCGTCGATCAAAATCTTTCCCCCATTTAGATCTAGAAGTTTGGTCTGGCTTACACAAAAATGTCTCCCGAGTGGTGATTGCAGACTACTTCACAAGGGAATTCCCAAAACAAAGAACACCTCTTACCTAAATAATTCAGTTTCTGTGTTATATCAAAAGACAATGGTTCGGTAGTCAATGGCTTGGCTTAGCCCTTGGTATGCTAAAACCTCCTGTTTGACTGGTTTACTGAAAGTATGAGCCATACCAGCCAGCTCTGGGAGATGTCTTGGTGTGTTTTTGTAGTAAGTTTCTGCGAGATCAGGATCCATATATCTGACTTTGGGAAACTGCAGTAGGCCCCTGGATTTCCACAGAAGAGCTACCAACCATGCAGACATAGAAAGAAAATTTCCCATTTGCTAGAATTGGTGCATATTAATAGGAATCTAAAAAGAGAGAGAATACATGTGCCAAAACCCCAAACTTTCTGGGGCAGTCTACCTCCCACTTCTTTGTTTATTATATGATGGAAGTTACTTCAACCTCTAATAAGGCTGTTCTCCCCTTTTTTATTTATTTTTAATCTCTCCGGCAGTCCGCTTTCTTTCCAGACTTCTGAAGAAAGGTTATTCCTAGTTTTTTCTATAACAAAAATGAGTATGACAGCGCTAACGATATCTCAGTGAAGTGGAAGAACAGCTGTTTACTGGTAAATCTGTGTTTAAAGATGAGTATCTTTGAAAATTTATGGATGTATTTAAAAATAATTTAAAAAAAAAAAATCCAAAAGAGCTCCTAACTCAAACTCCACACAAGTTTTATTTCACTGCATGACTAATGCTACTATGGAAGCTACACAAAACTAGAAAATATATGCAAAGCCAAAAACAGCCATGAACTCTTAATCATACAAGCATGCAAATAATTTAATGCTTGAGTAATGCTATTATCTTTAATTGTCCCGCTAATGTTTAAATCTCTATTAGACCATTGCCTGCCTTTTTTTCCTTAAGGCCAGGATCATTCTGCTATCTTGTCTTCTACGAATACCTACCCGACAAATCTCTGTAGCCACCAGCATGCTGAGACAATTAAACCAATTGTCATAGGCCTCCAAATTATAGGTTTTGGTCACATCGCCTCGGCACTGTAAGAGAAAAGGCCACATGTTAATCCTATCCTGTAGCCTGAAAAAGGCAACATACCCAAAGATAAACTTCCTTTTCATGTCTTGATAAAATCTTGTGGATATTTCTTAAGGCACGAGCTTAAAGCAGGTAAAAAAATGTCAGCCTTTCTTGCACAGGGTATACTTGAATCGTGGAGATTCTTTACCCTGGCTATTCTTTGTTTCTTTTTCCCCCCTGTACCCCTTCTTGTACCTTGTGATTATCCAGGGAGTCCATGTGACTGACAATCTGCATCAGATCCTCTGGGTAAATGTTGCTGACCCTTTCCTGTGTTTGGAGAGATGAGAGATTGTCACTGTACAGACAAACAGGGAATTCAGTGGGGAGAGGGAAACAACCAACAACAAACACATCAATAAAACCAGAGTCAGGGGAACGTTTTGGTAACATTCATCTTCCTACAGTGTAGACGTGTGAGGCTTGTTTGTTAGTGTACCTAACTGCTCTTGTTCATTACTTAGCATTTTTTGATTAAAACATTAGGGGCTTTCAGTGAAGCCAGAGCAAAATTCATATTAATGAGTATACTAATATTTAGTAAATGGAAAATTAAGTAGTTCACACAAATTAGTGTCTCACCAGTTCGATATAGGTCAGCTGCTGTGCCAAGATCAGAGGGTCACAGCACACACTCAGGATGTCCTTTTGAGTGGACTGTGGCTTGGTTTTGAGGATGGTGCCTTTGTCGGTAACAGGTTGCCGGAATTTCTCTCTGATTTCCTGGTACTGGCTCCGTGCGGAGAGGGCCATCAGGAGATTCTGTGTCATCTGGCTAATGATCTTTTTCACTGTTCCATTTTCCTAAGCAGAAACAATGAGCGCGAAAAACCTTTAGCTTTTGCAGACACAGATAGCCAAAGAATTTTTAACTGGGAAAAATAAATGCCTATTATCCGTTTTCTTTCACCTCCTGTGAGCTGATCATCCTGTGACAAGTGAACTTGTCCTAACTGCCCATGCAGCTTCGTAACAACACTGTTATACCTGCCTGCCTAACTCTGTTTCACTTGCTTAGCTGGTCTGCTCCTTGCAGCAGGTTTTTTTTGGCTACTACCCCATTTCAAAGGCATCAGGGTAAACGGCTTAGAAGTGGGTATGGTGAAAGGCGGTCGAGGTGCGTGCACAAGACTTCCTGGATCCTGTGTGTACCAAATGCCAAAAAGCTCTTTCTCATTCTGCTCAGACCCACTGATGATCAAGTCTATCTAATCCAGGGAATTTGCGTTATGCCCAGGAATATACCCCTACAACACCCTGGTTTGGCTTTGAACAACTACAGCGTCCAAAGATTTAGGTAAAAGCACAATATATATCATGTTCTTGGACAGCTAAAATGCCTTTCTGTTCGTCAGGTGCAGATTTTAGACGTAGGATCTGTAAGGATACAGACTGGTAAAACCACAGAACTATAATCCATCCGCTCAGTGTTTTGCCAGCTAAGGCAAGCTGAGTTCTTTCTGCCACTGATTGTTTGTGTCCTTCAGACATTCTCTATGAGGTAAGGCCCAAAGAGCTAACTTGATCGCTTTCCTACTCCTCCATCCTTCCTGCTACTGCTTTAAATGATCCAGGTTCTCCGATCCTGTTCTTACGGCTGCTGGAAAAAACAATTCTATCAAAGATGGTCTTTCTCTTTCCTACACAAATTTCTCTTGCTTTCATGCAAATTATTCCTCTTGAAGTTAGCAACAAGGTTAACCGTTAGTTTACAACCCACTGTGGTGGTTTCTGCCAGTCAACTGGATGCACCAGAAAGAACTGCAATGAATCTGTGATTGTTCAAAGAAGCCACTAATGTGCAGTGATGACTGAAATTATGTAGCAGATGTGAGAGACGATGACTACCAAATACTTGTATATTGCATGCTATAATTAAGCAATAATAGTGTCAGAATGTTGCTTTACAAGGCAATAATCTGACTCCCAAGTGAAATCAAATGAAAAGCTGAAGGCAGCGTAGCTCATCTTGATGAGGCAACTGGATTACCACTGAACAGCAGCTGGCTGGAGCCATTTCGGATATTATGCTACAAGTGCACAGAAGTGCCAAGGGAGCACAGCGGGGACTAAAATAAAGGGCTAGTTCTGCTCTCTGGTATGCTGATCTTTCTGTTGTAAACCATTTAACTTCAGCCCCCATGCCTGACTTACCCACGTGTCTGGGAGGAGGCAGACTTTCTAGTTACGGATCCCTGAGACTCAAACTTGAAGGCAGGTGAGAGTATTTCAGATATTATGTGAACATGAACAAAGAAACTGCAGTGATATGAAAAACCGTAGCTTGCTTACGCTGTTGCGAATTTATTAGTGTCTTAGACAAATGCCCTTAGAGTTTTAGCAGTTTCCATTCATTACTAGTCTTACCCTAAACTTTCTTACAACTTTGGAAAATAAGTCAATGAGCGTACAATAACTTGTCCTTGTTTGAGCTGAAACAAGACACTTGTACGTCATTTAGGGGGCAAGCCTAGCTGTAGCTGTAGCTATTTGGTATGCTGTCTGATCGCACGAGGACAAGCACCCGACTACTTTGTGCGAGTTCTTAGTTTACGTTCTGTCCCATGTACGGAGAACAGTGTCCTAAGGGGATTTGGAAAAGCTTTAAAATACAAAATAAAATCCCAAACCATTACCATAATCCCTTGCTGAAGCACAGTATGGGTAATTTCCTGTCGTAACAAATACTGAGAGCAAGAGCTGCTTTTTGTCAGTGTCAAATTATGTTTCGTAGGGGTCAGATGTGGCATAGCTCTTCACTGATCAAACTTGACTTGTAGCCTTGTTAAGGGGATAAATATGGTGATGCTGTAATTAATGAATGTCATCAGATGCCTCAGACGCCAGAGCACTGAGCCACTCTGTGAAGATGTGTTTTTCTCAAATGTCTATTTATTCATACATAGGAGTGGGAGGGAAGGGAAAGAGAAAGAAAGAGCACAACTTCTTTTTGGTTCAAACAGACAAATTAAATACTAAGATATAGACATTAAATAAAACCTCTGCCAAGTCCCCTTTCACAGCAGCAGCTCTGCCAACATAAAACTCTTCACCCTTGTCGACAAAGGGAATAGTAGGTGTATTATAATCTTATTTCCTTTCCCCTCCCACTAAGGCACTGACATTTTCATAGTAGCGTCCAGGGAAACAGCTTGGCTGATGCAACAGAACTGACATACTTCCTTTTGACAACTCGGTAACACCTAATTGTATTGTGTCCTATCGCTGATTCATGCAGTGCTGTCAAACCTGTTGTTCTTCATTTTCTCTGTACTTGAATCAACAAAAACACATAATACAATTATCTTCCCATTTCCTGCTAATTGTTCTCAAAAGTATCTTGAAGTTGTCGGTTTAAAAACAAGGAGAAACTTCTACTTCTAGAAGTAGAGAAGTTCGCAGAAGTAGTTCTTGTTCATACAAACACTTTACCATTAATTCCCATGCAGTTCTTCATTATATCCTTCCTTCTGTCTGTTGGTAGTTAGAGCGACTTTCTCAATGAGAAAAAAGTGTAGGCTTTGAGTATTTGGAAAAAAACCCAACAAAACAAAACCTCCATAAAACTAACAGCCCTTTTTTTATTTGAATTTGCTTTATCTGTTTGCTTTAGAGGAGTCTTTTGTGAGGTCTAGTTTTCTTCATGGGCTAGAAGCTCAGAGCTGTTAAGACTGGTGATTGACTAGCTAGCAGAGCTCAAATATAAGTTCCTTAGGGGAAATACTGTGCATGTCACTTGAGACAGAGCAACAAAACAGTTGCTGATTATTGCTAGGAACTGGGAATGAACTATGAAATAATAAGCATCTTCACCTTGAGCAAGTGTACACTTGATACAACTAGCTGATGGGTCTTGCAGGACTTAAAGGTACGGAGTAGTAACAAAGCACAAAGGATGGTCATAATTCATTATGAAAGTCAACTATATTGTGCCGTTATAGACACTGTTCTTTCCTTTCTCCTTCTGCACCACGTCCACTTTTCATATCGTCGTGACTATTTTGTCTCTTCCTCTTACACTTGGTGATTACACATAGACAGTTTCTGCTAATGGACCATTAAGTTCATCACTCAGCCCGTGTCCTGCGGTTACACTGACAGCTTAGCAACTGCTGCTGTAGTCCATCTAGAAAATACTGCATGCAGGAGCAAGGGTTTGTATATAATATGATAAACTATATAAAAAGGCAGATAAATATTGCTTTACCACTTAATGGGTTTCCTCCCCCCCTTCCCCCCTACCTCATCACACTGTGTGATCCTGTGAGCAATCTCCTTCAACTCTTTCATGGATTTTTCATCTTGGAAATCATAGGGGAAAGTCTCAGTCCATTCCTTCAGGAGCTGAATGATTTTGGCAGCAAAGGATTTTAGCTTTGCCTAGAAAGAAACAATGAGTTGATTCCTGACTACAGACCTTTCTGACTGCAGAGCAAATTACCTGGTGGAGTATCGCATGAAACTAGAGACACCCTTGAAAATACTTTGCATTACTAGTAGATGAAGGGGATAAAAAAGAACATATTTAACTGTGAGCTAGATTCCTAAATAGTGTGATTTAGCCGCCTTTCATGATGGCTTGGTAATGTCTCTTACCAAACACTTTGAAGACATTTTCAGTGTTAGCTGTATAAAGCCAGGAAGATGACAGAATAGTTTAAGTGACTTATTTGATTGAAGTCAATGGGACTTAGGCTGATTTATGCCATCTGAGGCAGCACTACCTCTGCGTTTGAATTCAAATGCATAAAAACCGCAGCACTCTACCGAGCATCTTTCATGAGAAACGTTCACAAAGACATTTTTGTTCTATAGAATTTATCAGACTCTCCAGATCGAGCTGTATATTGGAATAAATGAATGACAGGGAAGATGTGTGTGCTCTCTCCATGACATCTAAATCAAAATGGACTTTGAAAATAAGAAGTATTGGCTCTTACTCAAAAAGCTATCAATCACAGAAAGGGGAGGGAGAGTTATTTTCTAAGTTTTTCTGTTACCCATGAATCTTGTAAGGCTTTTCATCAGTTAGAGCTGAATTGGATGCCAATTACTCCACTATCGTAGCAATTGAGCAGCATCAGTAAATCCAAGGGAGCGCTTTTATAAAACTGGGAGCGTGAGTGCTAAGAACACTTTAAACAAACAAGAAGAATCTAAACTTAATTCAGGTTGTGTTTATCTTCCCACCCAACTTGTGATGCACCAAGGGAAGAGAGGAAGTTTTTGTCTGTGTTTACCCCACTCTGTAAGTTACAGAAGTCCTACTGCACAGCAGCTCATTCTTTCCACGCACAGTGCACTCTCCTCATTGCGCGCTCCATCAGCCTCGTAGGCGTTACAGAAGGTGACTTAGCGTGAGAGTGTCACTACAGGAAACCAGTGTATTGTCTTTTAAGACAAATAGAGACTGTCTTCCAAGAATTGGTAGGACCTCCTGCCAACACATCATCTGATCATAGTATGTCCTAGTTTAGGTGACTTTTGGTTTTGATTAAATAAACTAAACTTTTTTTTTTTCTTACATCTCCCTGGTATATGGTCAGTAGGAATATTAATAATGATTAATAAAACTTTGAAGTTAAACCACATACCCTTGAACCCTCAATCTGAAAATAAGCCAGTGCTGCTCCTAAGTCTTCAGGGAATTTTCGTGCCCTTTTTTTGCAGGGCTGCAAACTGCACTCTGCTAGCATGCTCTCCCTAGCTGCTTTTTATTGATAGCATTTAATTGATCCTGCTAGTAAGGTAAGTGCAGAATAGTTGGATAGTGAGGGCAAAAAGAAAACATCACCATTCTCTTTGCCAGCAGCAGGCATTCCTGCAAAGCAATCTCTGCCAATGCCGCTTCTGTGAAGCCCAGCTTCAAGGTATTTCTGAACAGTGTGGGACAGAATTCCGGATTACAGTTGTCTGTCCTCCAAACTCCCGTTGTTGTCTGCCTTGGGGAAAAGACAACTTTTACTTCTTGGCTAGGAAATGCATGGAGCCTGACATTATTAAAAGAATAATATGTGGGTGGTGCCAGAGAATTCATTAGCCAGCCGGTGCACTTCCATTCAATTAAAGTTAACAGGTATGTGCCTACTCCACTTTTGTTAACCAAAAGATGCTACAGAACTGTGTTTCAGTATTGATTATCTTGACTATCGTTTCTTTTTAACTTGGGAAACTGAAAAAGGAAGGATGGGGGCAGGAAGGTTCCAAAATCCTTCCTTAGGCCACGGCAAGTATCACCATATGAACACTGACTTCCCACCTCATGTATCTGCTCATGAGTTGCTAGGCTTTGCTTCCTTTATGATGGAAAGCTAGGCATCTGTTGAAAGACAAACTGCAAACCATTATTCTTGAAGTGCAAAAAACTTAATGTTTTATCAGATGCTTTTAATGCTCATGAAAATAAGGTATGCTTTCTGAGAGCAACGCTGAAAACCATCAGTATAGCAAAACTTGAGAGTACTGTTCGTGTGCGTTCTGATGAAACCCAAAGCAGCGTGAGAGGCTTGATGTACGTCATTTGTGATAACCTAGATAGAAATCACACAGATATGTGGGTAGCAGCACGCATGTCTTCCTGTTTGTCATGGTTGCAGTAAACCTACCAACCCACTTTTCTGTAGTCCTGCTCCAGATGTGAGCTTCCCTTTGTGAGGCCTGACACAGAATTCTCTATGGAAATACTCTCCCATAAATATCTCTTTGAGAAGAAAAATACCTCTATTAACTTAAGTACTGTGGATCAGCCCTGTTTTGCACAAGCCAAGACAGACAGGACTGAGAAACAACTACCAATTAGAAAGGAGGGCAATAGCAGCACTGTGCTTGTATGAAAGGGAGGTTTAATGACAATGACCCGGTTACAAGTATTGTTTTGATTTTTGGTTTTAAAAAGGAGAACTTACTGGCGGCAAAACCTGAGGGAAATCATAATTTTTGAAGGAACTTATATATTCTGAGATAGGCAAGACAAGCTTAACAGAAACTAACTTCTACTTTCTCTTTTTATTTCTTACTACTTTAACTTTTGATTTAAAAAACACCCTCAAGCCACAGAAATAATGCACCACGGTTTTAACAGGCTTTTTCACTGAATAATATTATGCAAGTGTGTTCTTCTGTGACGATCTTGTTTGTGTCTTTCCAATTTCTAATGTGCAAAGGGAGAGTTAAATTTTATCCTTTACAGTCAAGCTTAACTATTGACTTGTATATTACAATTGATGCCTTAAAGTGTAAAACCCTTCCTTTTTATGAGTGGCCAAAATGAGTCTAAGTGGGCTTCAAGACGTCCTGGAGTGTTTTTCTTTTTAATCCACTTTTCTCTGGGTTGTTTTCTATAGGACTCTCTGGCAAGCCAGCAATGTCAAAAACAAAGGAATGATAAGTATTGTGGTGCGTAACCTCAAAACCTGGCTCCTTGCCACTGTTTCAGCTCACATGCTATCAAGGCAACAAGTCAGCCAGCTTCTCATCTTGAGAGATTTGCATAAGCAAACTCTATCAGAAATGATCAGAGATTATAACTACTCTTGTCAGCTATTTCCTGCTATGGAGCCACTTAATTAGGAGGTGCTGGTAGCCGATGATACCTTAATGGGTTATGACTGTAAATATGGAGAGTGCCTTGAGTCGAGAATTTCTATGCTGCATGTGAAGCGAGCTTTTATTTGTCACCAGATAGAAAAATAAACGTTTGCAAATGCTAGTGGCCAAACTATGCTGTGCAACATGCAGGTGCTTGCAGTAGAGGACAGTAAAGTAGTCATTTGGGAGGGATGTCAGAAGTTTATGCAGTGTTTTCCAAGAACTTTGTGTTTAGTGGGCAGGAAGAAAATTACAGTTTATATGAAGGGGGAGGAAGGGATCAAGGGCATAGTAGGCAAAGCAACCAACAAAGCATGTAAATTAAAGCAGCCTCCCAAAGGCTCATGTTTTATTGTCACCCTGCTGTTTGCTGGTTTTCCTGTAGGCCCATTTCCAAATTGTCAGCAGAAGGTGTAAGAATGTGGGTGTTTGGAATATGAGCTGCTCTATTTTACATCCTGTTGTTAAGGGGCGTAATGCTATTTCATTTCGATGTGGAAGCCGTGATTTTTGAAGACATCTGCTAAAATGCTAGAATAATACTACTTTACAACGAGTATCTTATCTTTAAACAGCCAGGGGATTTAGTGTCCAGATACTGTTTTCATTTTAACATCTCCTAAGTGTATTAATATTCACAAGAGTTTCAACTGTGGAGTAATTTTGTGATGCAGTATGAGACCGCACCCCAGGAATAGTAAGGGAGAAAGAAGCCCTAAGGTCAGCACTGCTGTGCAAAAACTCTGCATTGCCAAACCACAGGGCTACCTTTTGTGTTCCTCACTCGGTGTCCTGATACACCAAGAAGAAAACAAAAGCAATATGATGAAGACTAGGAATGGAAGCATGTAATTGCTCACCATAGAAGAGCGGATCCAAAACATGTCCAGGATTTGAACAGCTTAGGTCTTCAAATACTTGCTCATTTAATCCTTGTTTCTGTTGCTTTTATTTGCATCCCAGCTTGGACTATTCCGGTGCTTTGATTTCAGACAAAAGCACTTCAATACACACTTTCCATAATGGTGAGACTTAGATGGATTTAAGTGCGTATCATAAACTGAACCAGTTTGGTTTAATCAGTTGCAGCAAAACTGCATAGTCACCTGTGTCAGCACAGGCTACCATTTTAAGCAGCGCATCCCTTAATTTTCATGAGGTAACTTTCTGATTTACTGTCACGCCAACTTAAAATACTTAAAATACCAATAACCTATAGCAGAGCACTTGACTCCAATAGGATGGTGAGGGTGACTGGAGAAAGGGGAATCAGATTCAACAAAGATCTCACTTGGTGAAAGCGCAACGGGGCAAAGCAACTTGCTGGGCAGGTTTGACATTGGCAGATTCCCATTGCTCCAGAGCACAGCCCTGACCTGAAGCTCGGGAGCAAAGTCACGTTTCCGGCCACTGTATCTGACTCGTAAGGTAGTACATAACCTATGGTTGTGGCTAGCAAAGAACCAACACTGCTCCAAGGAAAAAGTCCTAAATAAAAGTGCATCCAGTAACACATGGCAATAACAACTTGAATTTATTTTTTATCAATCTAATTAGCTTTACAATGAGAAGGAGAGAGTGGGAAATAAATGAGAGTAGCACCACTAACTGAACGACATAACGGTTCATTTACCTTTTCTGCCTCAGTCCCCGCTTCTAGCTGCTGCTTCTGTTTAATGCAGATCTGCCCCACTTTAGCCAGGAGCTCGTGTGGGTGAATGAAGACTCGTGAGCTCAACAGGAAAGTGAAGATGTAAGTCCTCTGTGGAAGCAGAGAGGAGAAAAAAAAAACAACCAAGTTGAACAACTTTAGCAAGAAGAATCTGTCTTCCTTGGCAAAACTATTCCATAAACCACAAACGTAACTTTCCTTCGTTTTAACTTTTTCTAACTTTTCCTTTCTCCAGAGACGTTGTGGTCTTTTCTAGCTCTGTTAAAAGGAAATGCTGTAGGCTTCAAGGCTGTTAACTGTGGCGTTTTCAGATTCCCCAATTATTTCCCTTTAAAATGACAAACAATATGCCTAACTATCATCGCTCACCGAAAAGACAGATGAAGCATACCCAAAGTAGGGTGTTATGACTCTTGAACACCGCTATTTCTGCTGTTTTGTTTCTTTAAGAGTGATTGTTTTTCATTGAGCTGCAGAAAACTGCTTCATGCGTGTTCCAAACCACAGCTATAATTTCTTCATGTGTGGGGGTTTTCTTGTTCCTTTTTCCCACAATCACTGACTGACACAAGCTTTAGCTTAGATCGTGGCCATATGACAATAATTTAGTTTTAAGCTTGACTTGACTTATTTGAAGCCTGTTTCAGAGTCTTTTGAGTATGAACTCTTCTAATAAATACCGACAACTATTATTTCTCATTAGAAATAGCCTCTCCATTTGTATTTTAGAAGCTATAATGCGTTGTACTCAGAGTCATACTTTGGCCAGTTTAGTTGAAGTGAGAATGTCTCTATGCCCTAGTCTTGCTTCAGTGTTTGAAACTTGGCTTCTGTATTCGAATGTAATTTGCCTCAGTAATGACAGTAGCATCTCATAAGCACTTCTGGTTTTCCTTTAGGCTTTCTGACAAAATTTGGAGTTAGGAAATTGTAGGGGATCTCCTTGACAATGGATTTCAGTTAACCTTTGTTATGTTTGCAGTGTGTATTGTTACTTTGTACTGTGGTTTAGAATTTGTGATTTGGCAGGCCACAGCCAGGTTGCATATGAACAGTCAACGTGTGCATATACCACCTTGAGACTGGGCAAGCAAATTGAGACACCTAAAACTTTAAGACCAGTTGTCTAAAATATGTTATATCTACTATTAGCTATTGAATTCTGCCGCTTGCAGTCACTAAAACACACTTGTAGTTAACGTTTTTGGAGTCCTAAAGATACCATTATTGTTTATGGGGTTTATCTCTCTAATCACAACAAAATGTGCTATTAATGAAAAACATTTGCGCTCCTTTAGTACTCAGCGTGCCCTTCAATATAAATTTAGAACCAAAAACCTCTAAATATCAGAAGGAGAAAAAGGAATGTGTTTTTTAACAAAATAAATAAAACTAATTAAAAGTCACGGTGTTCTGGGAGTGAGTGAACAGTATAATAGATTAAGCATGTATCTATTAAACATCCAACTCTGTCCTGAGCTTGTGGAGGATACTAATGAGAGAACAGACTGGAGTATGGTACAGCAGAGGGATTTAAAATGCTCGTTCTGATCTGAAGATCTTATCGGCACTGATGTTCGTGTATTAAATTAGGAATAGCATTAACTCTGTACAATCAAAACTGGATATAATTCGTAGTCTTTGCCTTGTCTATTGTCTATGGACAGAGGAAGGGAGGAGGAGAAGGGTTAACTGGATGGACAGTTTGGGTCAGGTGCATAACTAGTGTTTCCACTGATGCTTACAGAAAATGGACAGCTGGGGCCACCTAACAACAGGGCTCTTGGTGACTTCAAGCAGGTGGCCATGGCAGTGACAAGACACTGATAGCATGTCCTTCCTTCTTGATGACATGGTTGCAAACATCCCACACAGATGTACATCAGGAAAACTTAAGAAACTGGGTTTCTATTCAGTATTTTGTTTATGTCTCTCTCCAGAATTTTGGAGTTTATTTTTATGTTTACAATGACAAAAAAATTGAAGTTCATCGCTTCTAAAAAGAAATTCAATGTAGCTCTTATGCCTGCATCTGGAACAGCTGATGACATTATGTCAGCTTTGAAGAAGCTTTATAAAGATCTATAGTATTGTATGTGGTGTGTTATGGGCACTAAAATTAGGCTGATAAGCTAACCTGATTCACAAAAGAGGACTTGGTTGTGTTATGGGACAGCATATCAGATATTTTATTCTTATGTATATCAGAACAAGCCCTAAACTGATACACTTCCCATTCAGAATGAAAGCATGCGAAAGAATAGTTTTGGGTTACGAGATTTGGGGGGGTGGGGTGTGTGTATTTTTCTTTGTGTTTTAAACCATGCCTGGTTATCCTCTGTTGTTTTTTGCAGCCAACTTATGCGTTCATGTCCATCACTGTTGTCCTTGAACTTAAAACTATGAGTCTGGACTATCTGGGAAAGGAATTTAGCTGTTGGGTGTGTCAGCTGTCACTGGGTTGTGTGAAAATTTTTTGTTCTGGATACATGAAGCAGCCCTGACTTCTACCCTATTTTGCATTTGAGAGAGATGAGGAACAACAACAGAAAAAAGAAGTATGGACTTGGACACTTTAATTCCTTCCCCATGTTCTTGTTTTGGGAGTTCAGAAGCCTGTCTGAAAGATGCCTGTATGTTTAAGTAGTGGGGAACCACAACTTAAACCACACTGTCCTGCCAGTGACCTTCGCTCTGATAAGCTGGAACACATTCTTTTAAGGAAAGATGTAATTTTGCTTCTCATACTAATTCTAGCGTTGGTCTCCTTGGTGGAAGTTTGTGTGATGTGGGATAGTGTTTATCCAGAGTGACTCTGAGAAAAGCCCACTCAGAGAATCATTTCCTTATTATTACACTGCAAGAAAAGTGTGATCCAGATGACCCGTGCTTTTATTTGGTTTCTCTGATAACGTTTTATATGATGTTCAAAAAAGTGCTGAACCGGCAAGGCAGGAAGATACACAGCCATAGAAGTGCATACTTTCCATTTTAGGCCTGCTGTAATCTCTGTAATCAGTAATATCTGTACTGGACACATGCAAGACTCTTCCAGACAACTCTGGACTACTAGGTTTTTAGAAACAAATTATTATTACTTCTGGAACCCACCTGTTGTATTTTTATGACATTTTTTTAAGCCACTTAACTGGGAACACTAGGTTCAGTACTTCGGAAAACAACGTGGTTCCATTATGGTCAATCAGGATATGCTGGTTTACGATGTATTATTATCTAATTGTGGGGGGGTTTTGATACTTTTATTGTTTATGTTGGCATGACAAGGAGTAACTGCAATTAAGAACCAAATTAAAAATGATAGGTCTGACATAATCTCCTTGCCTCTCTGCTAATAGCCACTCCCTATCCAATAAAGAAAATACAGGCTGAACTAAGCCATACGTTTCAGCTTAGTGGTAGGCCTTGCGGGTTAGGAACACAGTTGTTTTGGATAAGAAATATTTCATATTAAAGTCATATGCCTCATCTAGATCAAGGATTTCTGTGATTTGTTGCACCTGTACTACTCTACACATATAGGCTAAATGCTCTAACAGCATAAAAAACCTACACTCTGGCATAAGCAGTCCCCTAATCATGAAGAAGATGGTTTGAAGAAGGAAATTTAGCCATGAAGCTCGCTGGTTTGGCAAAGAATGATTAAAAAAAATGCTTCCATAAACTATGAGATTGAAAGTTAAGCTCCATTTATCCTACAAAAGTGACAGGTATTTGGGAGGAAAGGCAAAAAAAATAATCCTTTCTGCACTTGGAACAACGTAAGCTGACACAAAAGGGGCTTGTGCTTTGTAATAGAATAAGAAGCCAGATTCCTTTAGTGCCTAAAGTTGTTGCTAAGAGATGAGCTGAATTATATTTAAAGGGAAAAAAAAAAAAAAAAAAGATAGCGCACGAGCACACAAGACTAAAGAAGGAATTGTTACTCTCTGACCCAAGAATGCACTGATGTCTTCTCGAGGAGGGGGGGGGAAAAAGAGAAATATTTTCTTCGTGCACTCACTGCTCATTCTGGAACTTCTTGTTTGTGAAATGTTTTCTTGAAACATTTTCTTGCTTGGGCACAAGGGTTGCAGACTGGTACATTCCATTCCTAACCTCCCGAACTCCTCTGTCTCATGAGTATACATTTTTCTATGTGCTGAACAAGTCCCTGTACACAAACAAGCCTCAAAAGAGCAATACACAAATGTAGGCCCTTATCTTTCCCATCCTCCCTTGCCTGCCTCGTGCTCTGCCAACATGGCAAATACATTTTTGTTTGGCCTCTGTAACCAGCACAGAAAGATACTCTGTGTTTGCTTTCTCCCCCCCCCCCTTTTTTTTTTTTTTTTTCTTTTTTTCTTTCCCCTGTCTGGGTTACTGTGATCTTGAGCTTAATGTCCACACAGGCTGGAATGCCTTCTAAGCATTGTGCTCGGATGTACTAATCTAAAAATTTGGAAGAGAACTGCAACTTACAGACATGTCACTCTGAGACTAAGGTAATCGCTGCTAATGGTACCAGTAGCTTCTCTTGGTGCGAATTAATAGGTGATGCCCTGCTGCCCGTCTTAGCCTGTGTAGCCAGAGACATAAGACTGAAGTGTTTATACCTTTCTCTTGAACGTACAGTATTGGCTACTCCTCTGACAGGGTATCGGTGTAAATGGCTATCGCTCTAAGCCCCTGTGGCAACCTCCCTAAAAATGAGTGTGAAATTAAGTATAAACATGTAACTGAACTGAAATAGAAAACTTGGATTTGAAGATGACTCAAATACAGCTCCCTCTTTATGTCGTTCAAAGCTTACTTATCTACTCATTTTATAATTAGTCCTTTCAGCTAAATTGGGTGATCTGATTTAACTAAAAGAATGTGTTCTGCTGTAGAGGAGATGAATGTGGTTTAATGCTGTTTTCCATCTCTCTTTCCCTGGAGTTCCCTTGCCTGCTGCTGTTGTCTCTCTCAGCTGTCAGCTCGCTGTCTATTTAAACTGCAGCCTCCCAGGGTGGGGTCCCTGGCTGCGTGGTTCGCAATGCTCCCTTGCACGGGGTATGGCATAGCACCATGGAAACCAGCAGCATTCCAAAGGAAGTTGTAGACCCCTTAAGTAATGCTCGCTTACGGAACCATTTTCAGAATAGCTGTGTTATAACTAGATCTTATGTTACAAGTTACAGGAAGGGATGTGCGTTAGTAGCTGCTTAAACTTAGCTATAATCCAGAAATCCAAGCGGCAAGTAACTATATCCCAGTATCATGCAAAAGACAAGGAACTGGCTTCTTGGAAGGCTTAACTACAGCAGCCTAAGGCTATTCCACTTGTGTACCGTACCAGCTCTACCTGCTGCTTTCCTCTGCGTCTGCTCTACAATATGCATTTGGGAGCAGGAAACAGAGATGTAGGGTCTAATAATGGTCATCTCTCTGTGTCTCACAAAGGAGTTGGTACTAAGTCACTATCTGTCAAAGGTAGTGCATTTGTACGTTAGCTGTATTTAAATGCAAGGTTTAGGATTGCTTTTGAACTGGAATATTATAACATCCCTGTTTTGCCTTTTTTTTTTATCTTCTAATGATGATTGCTGTCAATCCCGCTGCTTATACGCACTGAACTCTCATATGGGGAGTCCCTTTTCTGTGCGTGGCAACTGTGAAGATGGGTGGTGTATACGAGGGAGCTTGGAGGGACCTTCTTGTGACTGATGTGAGACAACAGTTAAAAGGTCTACATGAATTAGACTGAGAAACACACAACAGGATATAGCATAGAACACTACCACAAGCATTAAGTTCAATATACGAGTTAATAGTGATTGCAGTTTCCCACCCCGTGTTAGTCTTTCCAAAGAGCCATAGCTGCCACAGCTTCCACTTTTTCAGAGCTCAAATGGAAAACATGCTACGTAGCCTCTTTGATCTTTGGCAACTTGTTTAAATTAAACAACCTTCATTAATGGCTACAAGAGGTCATTTTAAGTGATAAAGTGATCTCTTAATAATATTCTAGGGTCAGAATCTTATTGCATGCCCTGGAGTTGTAAGTAGTATTTACTTCAGGGGACTGTGTTGAGGATGATTAATCACTTGCAAAATCATTTTCAAGCTCAGGAACATAATTTATTACAGTGCTGGCCCATTAAAATGTCTTGAGAAAGACAGCATTTTAATTAAAATCTATTTTTGTGTCTGGGTTTTTTTTTTCCCAATGGCCTAACTAGAAGATGCGTAGAAACTTAAGGAAAAAATACTAGAGCTGGTTTCAGCTCTGCTTCCCTAGGTAGGACCTGGTTAGTAGTTAATCTTGGCTGCATTAGGGCTAAAGCAGCTTAGAGAGATTGAAAATTCTGTGGCTAATGCTGCTTTTAATTGGTTCTTAAGGCACCCATTTGGGTTCAACATGGCTTTATCTTTCTAACAAGTGCTCTCATTTAGAAACAGAAAGGACACTATCCCCATTAAGCAACATCTTGAGCAAATGAATATTGCAAGTAAAATGAATGCATCTTTAGCCTACATCTTAATCTTGAATCAGATAAGAGGCAGAATTTCTTGAGGAAGCACCAATCCGGACACTAATGCAGAAAAACCATGGGAAGAAAAAAAAACCAAACCAAAACTAAAAAACACTTCAGTGCCTACTTACATCTGGATAATAGTCCATGGTGGGTACCAGGCGCTCTATCAAGGCCTCCAGTGATCCAGAAACAAGGTTCCCATCCTGATAAACAGGGTCCACACATCTCTCTCCCATATCTGGCTGCACTTGTCCACTACAACTGGAACCAAGCATGCTGGAAAATATTGGTGTCTGGGGCATAGTTTCCTGTAGAAGCAGGGGAAAAAAAAAGAAAAAGAGAGGGTTAAGCTTTCTTTCAGGGTGTCGTACGTGTGGGTTTTACAGAGGCATACATTAAACACAATTATATATTTGACTGAACGCAGCCTGGGCATCAGAGCTAAGTTCTGAATCCAAGCACTCGCGCATCTGTAAGCTGGCTTTGGGGTCTGAAATGCACTTCAAACTACGTCACTAAGGCTGTAGATGCAGAAGCCGTAAGAATTTTCTTCACCGTACTTGATTGCTCCTTTCTCTCCAGTCTTCCCCTGGCTCTTTATGCACAAAACTATACAGGGATGAAAATGTAAAATGCTTTCTGAATTTCAAAGATATTAAAGCAACGCCTTAGTGAACAAGCAAACAAAAAAATACCGTGCCTTAATGTTGCTCTTTTTATTCTTTTTGAAGTCAGATCTTTGGCCAAAATACTTGACTTGTGATGATAAATCCTTCACCATTTCTGTAGCTAGATGTGACTCGGATCTTGACAGAAGTGCATCGTCTCCTGCACAGAGGTTTCACTGGAAACAGTGGGGGACATGCTGTCTGAACAAACTTACTTTTTGTTGTGGGTTTTTTTTTTTTTTGGTACGTGAAACCATGACCTGGGTGGAGCTGAATGCTGCGACATACACTGTTATATACAACTCTAATAACAGTCTCTTTGGAGATTTTTGCTTAGGAAACAAACCTGCTGTCACAACACAAAAGCCACAGGAAGGTTTGGGGTTTCCACCTCCCTCCCTCTGGCCACAAGCTGTATCAGTATAGGGGAGTTACCAACTGTGAGTAAACTGTGGAGGTTTTTTTGTTTGTTTTAAACTGGCTACTGCTTAAATATACGCAGAAGGCTAAACAAGGCATCCTGCTACCTATGTAAAGGCTGAAAATACTATTCAGTGTCAGTATCAAAACGGTGGCTGCTGAAATAGTTAAGACTGTTCAGAAGGTAAAGTGAAAAGAAGGCAGCGTTAACTCTTTAGCTGCTGTCTCAACCCCTGTGAAACAAACAGGATAATGCCACACTCAGAAAAGCACTTAGGTTGATAAAAGGGATTAGGCCATTACCAGTACCTTTAAACTGACATCTGTTCCTAGCTGCACTCCTGTCATAAGGACAGAAGTCCCCTCCTTAGCAATTTTTCAAAAATTAGTTTAAGAACTGAAGACCTTAAATACTATAGGGGAGGTTTAACTTTTTTATTTTTTTAGGTAGCGCTTGAAACAACTGCAGAGCAAAACTGTACTTTGTGCTTTACATTAAAAGAATACATTCTTCCTCTCGTGTGATCGTGCACGTTTACAACCTGGGATACAAAACACTTGTCTGTTTTTAAGCTCAGATGAATGCTAGCTGCGTTCGTAAGGAAGAAATGCCAGTATTAACAATACTCGTTCATCGAGGTGAGAGATTTACTTCTAGATCAGGCTGATAAGTAGAACTGTTTTGCGGCTTTAACCAGAAGACTTTTATGTATTTGGATGTGATGCAGATATAAGGGAAGTGTAATTCCCTTGAAGTTAAAGTAGAGCAGCTGTTTTAATAGCAACCAGGGAGACTACTCTGAGTGGAGCTCAGTTTCAGAAGTTCAGGACAGAGGGTGACATGAAAGAGGAAAATGTGAGATTGAATGGTGTATCAAAAGACATGAAAAAGGACAATTCTGCCCGAAGAGGCGTTCAGGTTACGCAGTATTTGGGAGATTTATCGGTGGGGCCCAGGCTCTGCAGCACACACTGACACATGGCCGGGGCACACGCCGAAGCTCGGCTATGCGCACTACGTAACGGGCGAGTCCGTGAGGGGTTGTTTTTCCCTTTTAAGGACCACAGCAACAGAGCTGAGAGCTACTTCTTGGGCTGGCCAGGCTCCGCTGGGCGCTCCTGGCTCGGAACACGGAGCGGCAGAGGGTTTTAAGGGAAGTTAACGACCGCGGGGAAGGCGCTTTAGGAGGAAACGCATCCCGGGTCTTGCCACCAAGTGCCCTACGCCCCTTTAGCCGCCGCTCCTTGTCGCATCCCTTCTGGTTTTTAAAGACCCGACACCGACCTCCGGAGGGGCCCGGGCTGCCCCCGGCACCCCCTCCCTGCGCCGCCAGCCACGGCCGCGGGCCCCGCTCCGCCGGCTCCCCCCGGGAGGGCCCTGGCTACCCCCGCCGGCGGCCGCAGCGCCCTCGGCCCCTCTCGTCCGCGGGAAACTCGCGGTACCGTCCGCGCTCGGGGGCGGGCGGCGGCGGGGAGCGCTTCAGCCGGCACCTGCCGCCTCCCGCCGGCGGCGG
>VZSF01002844.1:1077159-1113630 GCA_013398295.1 Chionis minor | reverse complement strand
TGTGTGGCGACATAACTGGGTTGGAGAAGAAGGGGGGGGGGGGGGGGCGCAAATAAAAAGGGGTGATGTTCCTCTTTTGAATCAGTGATGTAGCAAGAGCAACACCTTGGGGGGGTGGAGTGATAGGGGTGGGGGGTGTCTCAGGACCTCAGGTCATTTAAATGCATACAAGAGTATGAAAGGAAAAGATCTCAGAAAAAGATAGTTGGCTTAGCCTGCTCTGCTTAAAGGAGCTGCCTCGACTTGTCATGCGTAAATGACAATTTAGGCAATCAGGGTGTAGTTAAACAGCTGCTTCTACTATAGTTCTAGATTTGTTCCATTCTTATTCATGTTGTATGTTTTCTGGAGGTGATGGAGTCTGCTCACTGTTTCTTATGTCTTGTTTTCCAAGAAAGAGCAGTAGTTTAAAAAAGCTGGTTTTCATGTTTGTGGTTCAGTCTGATTTTGACTGTAACTTGGAAGAACAGAGGTATGTTAATGTAATATGGACTCTCTTCATTAATTTTATTTAGGGTCTTTTTAAGCTGAATATTTAAAAGCAACTGATGTTCTATTTTAAATTGGGTTCAAGCTTGGATCCAAGATGGAATTCTGGTCTTATCCTAGCTAGTGTGTCCTTCACTTGCATATTCATGCTCTCTTCGACACAAGCTATTCCAAGAATGTGCCACCCTGCAGAAAGTGAAAATCAATTATGCCAAGAAGGTAGCATGTACATACATCAGCAATTTGGTGCCCAGGGGAAGAAAAATCTGCATGTCTGCTGATGTCAATCTTCTTGAGATGGTATTTTTGTAAACGCACGTGGGTTGCTATTTCTTTTAACCAGCTCGACAAAAAATAAGTTTATTTTTAGTGTTATAAGCTTCAGGGCATCACAACTAGCAGATCAAAATTGCCAGCCTGACTAGTCAACCTTCTGTTTGCTTTAGTGTAAACTATGACAGCAACATTGTTAGCATTCCTACAGGTATTTTGGAAGATTTGTTAAGCTCAGTGATAGGATCAAATTCTTCTTCTATTTTTTTTTTCCCCTGTTTTCAATTTCTTTGGTTTTACAAATTTATTTTACAGCTGATGGTGAGAAATGTTGGGCTGATGAGCTCATTTGCAGTAACTCACTTGCAGCTGTACTAGTATACAAACAAACTTATATTAAACATGCGATGTCTCTGTCTTACCTGAATTACTGCAAGTAATTCAGTTGCTGTACACATCTATTGCTTGGATTCTTTTTGCTGACGCAGCCAAGAAGTACAGCAGCAATTAGTAGGGAAGCTTTGGAGTGGGCTAAAATCTACTCAGTTTACAGGGCAGTTAACAGCTGTTGGTTTAATTCTAATGACTTTATTTGGAATAGAATCAAGGCATGATAGTCTTAATATCTTGAGCAAAAGATATGGAGAAATATTGAGAAAATAAAGTTAAATAGGGTTTAATTTTAGCAAGAAGTTGTCACCAAATGAAGTGTTTGAGAATTAATTCATGTTTAAGAAAGCATTTTGATGAACAACCAGGACTAGTGAACAGATGGATAAGCCCCCAAGCCTACTTAGAAATGTGCGTATAGATGAGACTGTCAGCTGCAGTGTGTTTCAGCATAGTTTGAGCTGCTCGGGAAGGACTTGTACTACCACGTAACAAACATAGTGAATAAATAAATGTATCCTGAGTTGATACCAAGTAGTACAGAATAGAGGATAATGTCTCATGTATATGTATATTTATCCTGTCTTATGTATCCTAGGACACAGCCTCAGACTATCCAAGCATAAACTATTGAAAATGAAACACTAAAATATTATGACCCTATATGGTTGGATTTGTACTGGATTAAACTGAGGACTACTCTGCAGGTGAACAAACCCCCTGTTATATATGCATAAGTGTTGAAAGTAAAAAAAAAAACCAAAAACAAAACAAAACAAAAAAACCCCAAAAAACCACACCCTACCCCCAAACAAACAAAAAAACCCCAAAACAAAACCACTTTGGAGAGCTACTTGTATGCTAGTGAAATTTACTGAACTCAGTCTGTTTTGCTAAAGCACCTTGACATAAATCAGTCAAAGAATTAACATGACCGGGCTACTTTGGCGCAACCCTTTAGGACAGTATCTGTGTAAGGAAATAAATGTAAGTGATCTACAAATAAAAAAGATTTAGTGTCTTCCTGGAGCTTTTATTTTCCCTCTGCTCCATATTGATCAAGTCACAATTCAAATAACTGATGACAAAAAAAACCAGTGTGAGCCTTGAACCTTTTTGGCTTTGCCGTTTAGGACTGGCGCACATCCGAAGGCTAGCTATATCATAGGATACCAAGTTTCAATAATTTCCATTTGGAGATATCTTTTTTAGTTATTTTGATGTCAGTACATTAAGAATTATTGAATTTGTCATCCTTTTCCAAGTTCAGTGCACCAAGACTTAAGATCTTTTAGGGAGGGTGTTTTATTATTTTACTTAAATGTTACGATTTATATTCTTCCCCCCCTTCTCACTAGAAGAGGGAGAATCAAAGAGCATAAAACAAACGTAGTGAATTCAAGAGCTCTGTATGCTCTGATGTGTCTGGGTTTCAACCTTACTGCTGCTGTTTCCCGTGCTCCAGTGGAGTGAAACAGATGTCACCTCAGCTGGTGACTTCAAAGGGGATTCCCCAGGCATGGACATGTGGGAAACTTAAAGCTGATGCTGTTTCCCTATGGGAGGCTTGTTCCTTCTGGTGCTTGCTTGTGTTCCCCATTAGACTTCATTCTTGGGTCTGCAAAAGCTGTGCGTGCAGAGCCTGTTTCACCTCAGGTTTGGAGACTTCCTTTAAACTTANTTTTAATTATTATTTTCATTTGTGTGGGGATGCCAAAACTCCCTAAAATAAGCAGTCACGTTGGTGAAAGGCTTTGGAACTAGAGCTCAGAAGTCCGTAATCTCTGTTGAGCTCACAGAGTGCTCCTGTGGTTGATGCTATTTTCCTTTTATTTTCTGTTTTCTGAACTACCGTTTTTCGCCAGAGCTAGAAAAGATAGAACTGGGTACAGATGATAAGGTATAGCTGAGGAGAGAAGCTATAGAGAGATATAGGCTGGGTTTGTAAAACAGATAGCCACCTGTAAGAAATGGCTGCAATAAAAATAAATTTAATAAAGAACTATTACGTGTTGTTCAGGAGAGCGGCCTCCACTTGTTCAGGAAAATGTAATCAGCTCTGTTACTTAGTTGTCTCTGCATAAACTTTCGAAACAAACTGGCATCGCTATACATGCAAAATGTAAAACACTATGTAAAGCTCATGCTGATATATCTATATGTGCATATATTACACAGTAATTAAAAAAGTAACAAAATAAAATTACTTTGGATAGCAAGATTGAAAAGGCTATTTTCTTTCCCTTCCCCATCCCTCGCAGGTGCCAGTGTGTGTCCTGAATTGATTACACAGTTACCTACTGTCTGAGTGAGATTTGAGCTGGTGTTTTAAAAATAAAAAGCCTTCCATGGCATGGCAGACTTCCTGGGCAGTCTGTTCATAATGCCCTTAACTTTCCTAATTATAAGGGAGTTTTGATGAGGTAGTAATTTTACATTTCTCTAAGATCTATATACAGGAAAATAACTTCAAAGTGCCTTACCTTCAAATGCAACCGTTTAATACTAATGACTTAACTGTGTTGCAGTACTGATTGATAATTTTAGAACTTTCACTGAAAATGGGATTATTTTTTTATCTTGTGTAGGAGACTAATGCCTTATGAGCATTTTATAATTTCCCCTTTTCTTATTAGTGGCTCCCACAGGATATGTGCACGGCAAAGATGGGCTAGAAATCCTAAATTTACAAGACATCCCACTGGGATGTAGTTGTGCTATAGATTTAACTAAAAGGAAATCAGGCAGCCTAATCCTGAAGTAAAAAATACAACTTGGTTCACATGAAGTGTTGCAAATGCATTAAGTTACTTAAATAACTATCTTTTCAAATTCATCAATGAAGTCCAGCCTAATTTTGGTCAGATTTAAAAATGCTTTATTGTGTGTGTTCAACATAAGTGTTTTATAGACTTACGTTGACCAGGAGAGTTCTCTACCTATCTGAAGAAACTGTATTGAAGAATCATTTTATGTTGTTCCAAGAATGATTATGAGCATAATATTAAACATTATAGACAAAATTCTCCCATGATTATACACACCAGTCTGCGTCGCATTACTGACATGAGTAGGGAGAGGAATTTTTTGTCATATTCTATTTTGATGCAAGACCAGTCCAGAGAAGGGGAAAAATTACATTGTTCCTGCTTCTGTGTTTCTTGTTGGATCTGCTGTTTTACTGGCATAAAAACTGAGTGATACAGGAGAAATAGAGGCACTCAAGTGTTGGCATTTTAAACGTCTCTGTTGTAAGTTGAGCACAGTCCTGCTGTGTGCCCTTGGTAGATGAAGTCAAATGCCCACCCCCTCTCACACCTACGTCTGTTGAAGTAAAAAAGGGTTTGTTGAAGTCGAGCAAGTTGGTTCTAGGAAATGGAGTTGTGATTTTAAAACACAAGATGAAAAGCGCTGTATATGCTAATTCTTTCTATTGGTAGTTATTTTCTAAAGTAAACGAAAGCCTAGAATTGCCCTAGCATTGCCTGGTATAGAAGATAATAATTCATAATAGCTAGTACATTAATTAACTTTTATAACAGATGTTCTATGAATTTGTGTGACATTTTATTTTTATTGTTTTGTAGTTCCCAGTGAGTCTATTGGGTGATGCAATTTTTTGTTGTTGCTAAAGCTTGTTTACTTCTTTTAAAAATCTAGAGAATATGGGATTGCATTTTACAGTCACTTCATTTTTATGGTGTGCAAAATACTAGCAATCTTAAACTGAAATCGGTGAAGGAAGGCCATGCAGGATTTCAACAAAGGTATCTAAATAACGGTACAGATAACTTCATGCACAAACCGTGAAAAATCACCGCTGGCCTGTTGTCAGTTACGCTTGTCAAAACTGTCACTAACAGGGCACTGTGCCCAAGTGCCAGCCATTACCTCACTGGAAATGATTACTTCAGATTGCCCACGGTTACAAAGCACTATGAAGATATGCAAGGCAGATAATGGAAAACAGGTCTCTGATAAGGGTGCAAAACCCAAAGAAGTAGCCATATGTATCTTCTCATTCTTAGAATATGCACTACCATAATCTTCTCCCCAAAGTCTACAAAGTAAAATAGAATTGTAGGAATATAAGACAATGCTGGAACATCCACCGGGCATCTTTAGCTGGAATATGATCTAGACATACAAGCAAGAGTAGCTTATCCAACTGGAAGCATTACTACTTGGAAGTTGTTTATTCCTTAATTAAAATGCTCGATTTTCATGAAATTGGTAAACTTTCTGAAACTAATTTAAACAGACTGCTTATCGCTCTTTGAGGATTGGGGCCAGTGTGTTGGCCTATGTGTTAGCTAACGAACCTTCCAAGATGCATCTTTTGACCTGGAATAAACTTCTAGGCTACTGTGGTAGGTGACGAGGGTTTTGATGTGGTTATTTCTTCTAAAAAAACCCTCATAAAGAAGTTAGAGGAAGTTTCTAGAAAAGTTAGGTGTCTAATATTATCCTGAAAAACATCAGAAGTGCATTTGAAAGCAATTTATAATCTGTCACGAAACTGTTTTGACATATGTTTTGTTAATTGAACTTCTGAGGATGTGCAATTCCGACGTGTCTGTTTAAGGAAGCAGTGTTGCTTACCTGTTTCCACATATTCACAGCTAAGCTAAACTTTCATCTTTATTCTGCTCAGTATTGCTGTTTCTACTAACACCTAATACATTATTCATACCTGCTTCTAATTTTGGCCTCACTTTGAACTGGAGATAATTGGAATACCTCCAATTGTCTTAGACGTTCACACATCAAAGAGCATCAAGTCAGCAATCAGCGTTGTTCTCGTGGTGTATGTATGTGTGTATTTTAGAGAGAGAGGAAACACTGTTTTGCTAGTGATACTGGGACATTCCCCATTCTTCTTTCAAAAATAAATAACGATAAATTCATAATAATCTTATAGAAGGGGTGCCATAGGTTATCACGTCTGATGCTGCAGGTTTGGGTCTAAGCACAAAACTCATTTGGAGGCAACAGAACTCATCTAAGTGGCTTCAGTAGGTTTTAGATAAAGCCCCAAGTAAGGGTTGATTTTCAGTGTTACCTAATCATTCTTTTCCCTTTGCTGCAAGGCAGTTATGCAGAAATCGTCATCACTTTCAGGTATCCTTTATTTGCTTTTCTTCTACTCATACCTCTTTCCTCCTTTCGCCCTCCAAACTCAACCCAAATTCGGGTGAAACTGGTAAGGAGAATTGGAAGATGCTTGCTGTTCAAGCAGGGGGATTTGCTGGGTAATTTATTGAGCCCTGGTTCGGAGGAAGCAGTGTGCAACGTCCTGCGTTGCTGATTAGCCTTTGCTGTACAGCAAGTTTATGGCTTGAAATGACACTTGTTTCCTAAGAAACTGAGAATGTAGCCAAACACGTGGGTTCCTGCAGGAATAGGAGGTAGGCTGAGTATCTGAGACTTCCATGAGGATGGGGAGAGCAGGATTTAGGTCTGGGCTGAAGAGTGCTGCTTGAACTGCTTTGCATTGCCGCTGGTTTGAATCTGACCACAACAAATGAAAGAAACTTGCAGAGGCTGAAGAGCATCATGTGCCTAATTCCTGTTCGAAATTTTGCCAATATCTCATAATACCTACAGTTTTTCAGTCTTCCGTGCAACCTCTTAAATGTTACAGTGTCTTTTTCTCCCGGCAAGCTAGATGCAGTTACAAACAGCCTCTCGCTGGCACACGCTTGTAGACATTTGCAGTGTATGAAATGAAGACGACTGTTTTTTGGTGATTAACATGTTAAGCACTTCACTGTATAATTTGCAATAAGCTGTGGTACTTATCTTCTACAATCACAAGTCACTATTTTCATTACTGAGCTAAATGGCCTCTATTTTTTTTTTTTTTATTACTGTTTTTCCTTATAATCCTTTCCTCTATATTGTGATGATACACTTGACTTTCAAAGTCAGGTTCTGCGTGGTTTTTTTGTTTTAAATGCAGATACAGATTGTCTCAACATGCCTAGCAAGAGCAAAAATGAAAGATTTTGCTAATGTTTTAAGTCTGGATATACTACCTCTGTCACAGTGACTATTAATATTCTACACGCCTAGGAGCTCCTCCAAATTGAGATCACAGCACTCCAAATGTTACAGCACTGAAGTCACACCCCAAGTCAGTACACATAGGTAGTACTTAGATTTATCTTGAAGTTACCCATTCTGTTTCCTACCAGGGTCTCTGCTCAGTTTAGAAGATAACCAAAGTTATTGCAAACAGCAAATGGCTGATATATCTTCCTTGGCAACAGATAAAAGCTAGCAAAATACAGTTTGAACTGGATCCTGGCATCCACAGACATCAGCAAGATTAGTAACTGTAAATGAAAATCTAGTCCCTTGCTTTATAGATGGATCACAGTTCTTCTCTGCACCTTTCAGTTTTTCTTTTTATGTTATTGATGAATAAATAATAGAAAATGAGAATTTAAAAAAAAATTAAAAATTTCTCCCTCTTGAATGATGTCTCCTATGCCTGCTGGGCAATCAGGTAGTTTACTTAGAAACTACCTACTTGTTTTAGGATGTAGTTATTAATTATGTGGGTTTATTTATTTCTTTTTAGTACTTTGGCTTCATATTTTGCCCAAAATGAGATCTTTGGCAATTGACTTTTTTAAAATATTGAAGTAATTAAAAACGAAAAAGAAAGATCTTTAACAAGTCTGTTATGCTCAAATAGTTTTGGAGGTGATAGTTCTAATTTTTCTGGGGTATTTTTTGCGTTTGTATAAATTATGTGTCATCTTGCATTTTATCAGACTTTGAATTTTATCAGACTTTGGACTCGATCCTGAACACACATGCATTCTGTATGATCAGAGGGAACTCCAGTTATTAATAGTTTGGATTTTATTGGAGAGCCCTCTGTGGGGGGACTCTTAGCGCAGTGTTGTGTGTTAACCAAAAAGCTTACAGGTAAATTAATGCCTGATTTTATGAATACAAATAAAATCATATCCTTAGTTGGGTGTGTGAACTCTAGTCTGAGAAGTGGTCTGGAATGCCACAGCTGGATAAAATAATTTGGAGTTTGACTTTGAGGAACAAAATAACCGTTCCCAGAAGTTACAGCTGTGGATTGGTCCAAACACAGAAACAGCTGAAGACTTCTTGCTTCAACAGATCTGGCTACAAGTGAGTGAGTTTAAAGCATTTTCTGTAACTATGTTGCTCCTGAAAGATTTAAATACTAATTCAATTACTAATAATATTCTATCTTTTAAAAAAATGAATCAGGTCTTTAAAATTTGGTATTTTACAATTCACATTACAAAGGAAGCACGCTTATCCTGCTGCTGTAACAATTACAATGATATTTCACATTATTTTTTTATTAAGATTTTTTTTATGCTTAAATATCTTAAAATTCACTAAAGGCACTTCTGCCCAAATTATTTGAAGAGGAGTTTAGATTCTGTCCCTTTAAAGTACATATCAAGGCTTAGACACACTTGCTGCATGTTGCCCTTTACCTACAATCTATCATGGGCATTTGATATATGTGTAGATTTTTTTTTTTTTTTCAACTATATTTTTCATTTTCTTGTTGATTTCCCCCCCCCAATATAAAAAGGTAACCTTAAACAGAAACAGCCATCTGGCAATACAGTCCTCAAAACTGATCTAGCAAAGTAATCTGCTCGCAGTTATGACCGCTTTGAGGAGTGATGCTGTATAGTTATGGCAAGTGTCCCAACATCTTCTTTCGTACCCTTTTAGTGGTAATCTGTGTTCAGCCTTCAGCTGCAAAGGACTGAAAGAATGTTTCAAGCCCACATAAAGTCTGACGAGAGCTCGTGGCTGCATACAATTTAGAACAGCAAGCTGCATGTTTCCTGTTGCAGCAGTAAAGATGGTCAGGATTTTATTCATTTAGTAATTTTTTAGCATTACCCAAATAGAGCTGATACCCACCAGAAAAGAAAATTAAAGATCAACCTTTTTTTTTTTTTTTAGTTCCATGCTAGTAGAATAAATAATTTGGTTAGACTATGAGAAAGTAGGAGGGTAAGGCTGAATTGAAGATGCAGGGAAGTTGTTTTCTTAGCGTGTCAATGAACAACAAGGAAAGAAAAATCAGCCCAGGAAAGGCATCGCTTACCTTGTAAGCTTCTGTCCTTTCTCCAAAGGCCTGTCCTGCAAATCCCTTGAAGTCCCATGTTCAGCTACCAGCTTTTTTTGCTACCCATCTTTTCCTTCCCCTCCTCCAGCCATCTTCTTCCCCCTTCCCCCAACTTCCTATTAAAAGGAAAGCTACCGAGAGCTCATAAGTAACAGGCTCATGCTTTCAATCAAAGGAGAGCGCTGAATAGCCTTGCACTCGGAGTGAGTTCAGCAGATCTAGAGTCAGGGCCCCTTCATTAATAAGAAAGGAATCTGTCCACCTTCCGAAATCTTTCAGCACTCCCTGAAGCTGCCCAAACCACACAACTTGCATTTCTCATAAATTTCCCCCCTGTGGCCACAGTTCCATTTCTCTCTTTCTCTCCTTCATCTCTTCAAAACCAAATATGCAAAGGTAATAATTACCCTCTATTGCACAAGTAGATCCTGAGGTTTCTGATCTTTATTTGCTCATTAAGAGATGCTCTTTCAAATTAATTCCCTCCTTTCCCTGGCCCCCAGACCCTTGGCTTCAGTGGAAAAATAAGTTGGGCTTAGAATCAAACACAAGGAAAACTAGCATTTGCACATAGCTTGCTAGGCATGCATGCAGTGCAGGTCCAAACATTGGTTTTGATTTTCAGGCTTAGTGGTTTCCACTCAGGTTTGGTTTTTTTTTTTTTTTACTCAAACCTCTTGTTTCAGTTCACACCAACTGAGTTTTGTTTTGAGTTTACAGGGGTTAAAATGAACCCAGGAAATTCAAATGCAAAGCTCCCCCGAGACAGCTGCTGTTCTCTCTTTTGGTACAATCTACATTAGCAGCTAAAATGCTAAAGTCGTCCTTAGCTCCTGAAACTTAGCTCAGGTTTGGTGAAAACCTCAGTAACATTGCGTGATACCTGCTTCACTTGGGAGACGTGATTAGCTTTTTTTTCTTTCTTTTGCACTAATTCTGTATCATAAATATTAATATGACCTCAACACCCCAGCACATTGGGAATTGTACATCTTCAGGCCACATGTTGTCAGAAATCAGAAGGCATTCTTTATCATTATTTCAAAAATGAGTTTTTTACTGTGTCTACATCTATGCCGTGTCTATAATGTTAAAGGAATAGTTATTGTCACCGAGAGAATAAACCAGTGAGGAAAGACATCATGTGTGACTTAAATCAGGTGGGTTCCAAGCTTGCACAGAACAAGTATGAGTTGTTATTCTATGGATGCTCTCATACATAATACGTTGGTCTGGGGACCAATGTTTCTGTAGCACTCCTGCTGTGATTGCATATGTAAACGTAAATGACTTTGCTTGTGACCAGTGTGTGGGAATGTGGATTGAAAAGGAATGGGAATTGATAAGAACTGCTTGCTTTATAGATTCAACGTAGCTGAGCGTTGGTTTAGTTTTGATAGTGCCTTTGATATGAAGCAGGTTTGGTTCTCATTGTAATATGCAAACGGTTATGGCCAAAATTCAGACTGAATTGGCCAGATTCAGACTTCTGTTGGTCTTTAGATTCATTGTACTTCAAGAGTTCTCCTTTTCTATTAATGCATAACTGATAGTGAAAAATCTTAGTTTCCCTGGTGGAGTCAGGAGAAAAAGTCATAATACGTAAGAGGAAATAAATTTTTGATTGTCGAGCTCTGTTGTTTTATATTGATAGTACATACGCCTTGAGGCTATAGTGACTAACTGAAACTGAAAATCTGACTGATAACTACCTAGAATTCCTGAATAAAAAACAGGTAACTTGTCAGAACAAGCCCTCTGTAATAAAGATTTCCGTGGGAGAAAAAAGTGACTAGACAGTACATAACTGGAGTACTGTGTATATGATGTTAATTGCAGTGGGTGCTGATTGCTTGCTAATTTAAATAGATATTGTGAGTGCTCAGACCCAGGGTAGGAAGTGCTGGCTGTAGCTTTCTCTGCCTGACAATTACGTAAAGGAACAATTTGTGATCCGAATTACAGATGTAGCTGTAAGATTATAGGCACAACAACTCTGTTTTCCTCTTCTCCTCTTCCCAGTTTTGGTGGTTTGTTTTTTTTTTCACGCCTAAAGTAACTTAGTTGAGGATTAAAAAGAATTGGATCAGAATATAGGGATGAAGGTATCCCAAGTGGAGGTCAGTAGTATGGTAGTAGGTGAAGGTGCTGGTGTGTTGCAAAGCACATCACTGCAGTAAGTGACTGTAAAACCTGCCCCGCGGGGTGCCAGTTTGTGGTGACTCGGTCACTGGCACACGAACAACTGATCGGTTGTTCCTGGTGTCAATGGTGAATATCCTTCAGGCTACATATTGGTGCTCCTGCCCGTGCCTACTCTTCCAGCTGTTCAGCAGCAGCGCCTGCTGGCACGCTCCACCACAGCCTACGCAGCAGCGGGGAAGCGTTCACTTCTGCTCTCCAGGCTCGTTTCAATGCCGGCAAGCGTAGCCGTTTCTTTCCTTGACATCGTTTCAAATCGGGGAAGGGAGCCGCTGCTTGCCAGGGCTGTGCTGGGGCTGTGACCTCCGACTGCTCCTCTAACCAGGCTCCCGGGTGGCTGCCCTGCTCCTCTCGCCTGCCTGGGGAGCTCAGCCTCCCGCCGAGCCTTGTGCCCCGGTGCTTCCCAGCCAGCTGTGAAGCCTCACAGTCCTACTTCCTACCCTCTGCCCTTTGAAAAATCAAGAAATCAAAGCTTTTAAACTATAAAAGTCCTCCTTTCTCATTGCTTGGCGCTAGCGTTGCTTTGAAATGTAGCTAGCGTTCCCTTGGACTTCCAACGAGCCACTGAAACTCCGGGTTGATTCTCACAACGCACCTATCACTGACCGATCCGTGTGCGTGCATGTGTGCTGCAGGAGCACCCTGAAGCCCCGTCCTGCAGCTGTGCCAAAACCTGGCAGCTCGGAGCTGCAGTCCCTGGCCCCCTCTGAGTTGTATGCAGGGTAGCTAAGTTGGAAGTAGGTGGTCCGGGTCAGACATGAGGTGAATTGTGGGGCTGGAAGGAGAGCTCAGGTGGCCTGGACCTTTCACCACTCTCCTTCTTCCCGAGCCCCAGGTTTCATCTTAACATTTGACTTCCATTTTGCAGCCTTGCTTGGCTTCCCCCGTCAGGAAGACGGGGATTGTTTGAGCCCCGATGTCATGGTTTTTCCAGTTAGGCGCAAAATGAAGAACAAAACTCCTAGGCGCGTAGCTGAAGCTTCTTGCAATGATTAAAACTGCACTGCGCCCACAGCAAATGGCATGAGAACATTTCAAGGACTGCGCGATTGAGAACTGTTCCATGCAGCTGTGCCCGGAAGAAGTTTATTTAAAACTCGTGTTCCTATTTCAGTTTTCAAAGAGAGGAGCGTTCAGGCTTTTTTAAATTCTACCCAATAGAAACGAAATTAAACCTTACTGTCATCTATCTTCTATATTCTTTTTTTTTTTTTTAGAATTGATTAAAAGCTTGTTTACTGTTACATGAGTTGCTCTGGATTTTCAGGTAGGCAAAGAATGCGATCCTTTGAGGTATTTAAGGTTGTGTTGAATCAGTTACCTATTTACTTTTTTATTGCTACTAAATTTCAGAAAAGGGTAAGAGGGGTAAAAAGGGCCTGTGTTTATGCACGCAAACAACTCTGCAAGTCCCACTGTTGCCACACAGGAAGGTCCTTACTTAAACCAATTTAAAATCTGGGGCTGTGAGCCTTTGCCTTCTGTTTTGTTACAGCTGAGGTTAACGAGTCAAGGGTCAGAGCATTAATCAGTGACTATGGTGCAGAAAAGGGTTGCTAAACTTGTGGTGAAATACAAGCTTGCTGTCATGGGAACAGAGTGGGAAAGGCAGCCTTTGGGAAGAGCCAGCCTTACTGAGCCACCGACAAGGAGGAGAGCCTGGAAAGGCACCTCTGCCTTGAGCACTGGTTTTAGTGATGACTTATATCCCTGTGTGTGTACTCGACATTTAAGCGTCGTTTTTATGGATTTCACTCTGTCCTTTAACAATTCAGTAGCCTGCTACAGCCTGTTCCTTCAAAATTGAGTTCAGTCATCAAATGCCTCATTACTGTTGCTTGATCTTAATGCTGAGAAAGTACAAAGTAGTCAGGGTGAGCTCTACAACCTCAAAAGTTTCTGAGATGTTATCTTTGCCCAGCAGTAACTGAAGCTCTAAAACCTTCTTTATTCAGCCTGCTGACAATTCTCCATTTCCTTTAGTGCAAACAACTCTTTAAGAAAGGAGCTTTTAGCCACCTATACAGCTTTTACACTGTGGTTCCGAGTCGTGATACTGGAAGGCGCTGAGCAGGTGTAATGCCCATCAATTTGTTATTATTAATTGGAAGAGAGGATGACTTCATGCAGATTCTCCCTTTCTTTCATGCGCACAAAGGCTGCCCGAGTTCTTTATTTACTTTTTTCCTGTTTAATTTGTGATCAAAATGGGAAGATGCTGCTTTTGTAGAGAGATCTGTCTAAATTAAGACACTATTATTTATTTCTTTAGAATACGCAAATCAAATTTCATGTTCTCATTCAAAGCAGAGATTCTTTTCTCCTGGGTATCACCAGTCTACAGGGAAAGCTATTGCACTTTAATATAATTCCTGAACCATTAATCACACTGCCTGTAGTTTTGCAAGAGGCAAAGCTTTAGTTGCTGACAATCAGTTCTTTAAACTTAAGCTATTTATTTACTGTGCATCCTCACTCCTCCCTTAAGACCTTCAGAAATGAAAAATGGAAGAGGATACCAGTTCCTTCTCTCATTTAAGTATGCAAACACTGCGTTCAGAGGTTTTTTTCTGTGGCAAAAGCAAGGTCAAAAGATGTGGCAGAAGGTAATATAAAATAATGTGTCCAAACTAGATTCTGGCTATAATTTGGAAGCATTCAGTGCTGCCATCTGTTTTGTGGTCCTGAAACACATAATGATGCTCCATAGCACAAGGCAGAGAAGCCTGGCAATTGCTCTCATTTGTCTGTAGTCTCTGTGGCTCCCAGGGACTCAGGCACAACATGGAGATAACTGGGGTCTAGTTGTACCCCACCTCAGCTAACTGGGTTCTGCTGCCGCTTTGCTGTCCTAACTTGCCCGTGTCCCTTCTCTACAAGCAGTGCAGACTCACTCTTCTCATTCCGAATGATTATCAAAGCTAGCAATACCTTATTCAGTGTTACCTCTGCAGACATCATCAGCATATGAGATGAATAATGCTACCCTTGATGTGTTGTGGCTACTCTAATTTATTCCCAAAAATCCAGATGGGCTAAAATGATTGTATGTATTACTGAGAGACTTACAGTACCAGTTTTAGGTTTCAGTTACTCTGTGTTGTAAGAAGGTCTATTACTTGCATTTAAAAAAAAAAAAAAAAAAAAAAAAAAAAAAATTTTCATTTNAAAAAAAAAAGAAAAAGTAATGTTCATTTCCGTTATTGCTTGGTGGCAAAAACTCTAATGGGATGCCTGTTGCTGATGATAAACATTGTACAGTCCCTGAAAGCAAATTAGATGTGGCCAGACTATTCCTAGCCTGTATTTTTCTAAATTCTTGCACTGTGGTGGCTAAATTGTATTGGTATTGCTTTTGAAGATTATTTCCTTTTAAGACCTGTTTCTCATTTAAAAAAAAAAAAAGAATTAAAACTTCTATCAAAAAATCAGACTTATTTTCAATCTGATATTTTTCACTGTCAGCTTCCTAACCTATTTCCTTCCTCAAGAGACTTAAATACATGAACTTCTAAATACAGATAGGCAGTTTTTCTCCTTCTTCTATTTCTTTTCTTTTTAAGGGAGGGTTGTTTTTTTTTTTTTTAAGTGCCTGTGAGGCTGGAGCCCTGGAGATTTCCAACTTCTTTCATCCTCCAAAATGTCAGCAATTTCAAAGAAATGGGTTCCTGTACACTCCTTTTGACGTGCTCTGCCGTACCCTTCAAAGTTGACTTGCAAGCTCTTTCACTGTAGGTGAGAAGGGAGGGTGGGCAGGGGACACATTTATCCCTGGGGCTCTCTGGCTGAAACATTGGTCCAGGGAGAGGAGAGCGCCCCGGCACAAGCAAGCTGTGCGGAGTCCAAAAGAATGACGGTGCTTTTTGCATCTCCACCCTCTTTTTGCGGCCTCCTTCTGAAGTTTGCAAAGTAGCAAACTCACGCAGCTGAGTGCTGGCTGACTTAGGATGTCTTAGCTTTCTGTTCTCGTAGTGGAAAGAGACATTAGAAACCATCAAACCAACCCAGCTATGTCAAGTCCATTTCTGTTGTCACCTGTGTTGTGCACACTGGAAGAACTCTCAGCTTTCAGCTGACGTTTCTTCTTTCTGGGTTACAAACTACCACTTGACAGAGCTGGAGATTTGGAAAGGCTTGTGCGTGCGAGTCTAGCGCATCTCTTTGTTTAGACCAGAAGATGATGGGGGGTGAAGGGAGACGGGAATGAGAATAAATCCTATTCCTGGTAACCAAATCCAGCAGTGGTAATGAAGAGGCCAGGGACTGATGAGGAGGAATGTTGTTAAGAATGCTACAAAAGACAGCTGGGCTGCATGACCAGATTAGTACGGAGAAGGGAACAAGGCAGAGATCACGTGTGTGCTGGGGGCAACAGCAGGAGACGCGGATGAGCTGGGAAAGTATTCTGTATAAGGAGGGAATGCAGAAAAGAGGATGAAGAGATAGGAACGAGGAAGTGGGACAAGGCCTAGTAGATAGTGCATAATCCTTGACCTTAAAGCATTAAAGCTGTTTAAAACTTGTCAAAAGTTATTTTCTCCACAGATGCGTACTACCTATTACTTTGTTAGAGAAGGAAAGTTGCTTCCTCTGTTAATGGGAATTGAGAGTTTCAAGACAAAAGTCCTCTTAGATTTGTTCTGGGCAAAAATAAACGGCTGTGTTTAAAACAAAAATACCTGAGTGCAATAAAAGTACCTTTTTTGTCTCTCTCTTTTTTTTTTTTTTTCTTCAGTTGCTTGTTGTGATATTGTTGAATGATCACTTTTTCCTTCTGGTCTGTGCTCAAGATTTCCTTATTTTACAACACATGAGGGGTGCAGCTATTGTACCACTTTTAACGGCATGAGCAAGGGCATAAGCGTAACATAATTAGTGTAATTAGAGAATATTGTTTGACGGTTCAGGAGAGGATCTAAACTTTTTTTTTGGAAGATGACTGGTACCCTTCCAAGGAAAAAAATCTTCGAGTTTTGGCTGAAACCTCCCACAAATTTTTCAGCCTTTAAAGCATAAAGAATCGATCCACTATTCCCAGGCAGTCCTCAGAAGATCAGTTCTTTCACGTTCTCAAGGTGCAAACTATAGTTTTTGGATGTAAAAGCTGTTATTGAATCTTAATTGAGGTCTGCAAAGTAGTAACCTACAGGCAAGATTCTGCAAAGCATGAAGATACATTGTTTGAGTTTCTTGGAGCTTGGAGTAATCTTTACGGCTATAGGTAGATTAATCTCTTTCCATTTAAGTATCCTAGAGCATATTCAAGGCAAGTCTAATTAAACTGAATCCATAATAAATTATTGTTCTTACCCTGCTCTCCCTTAATTTTTGAAGTCTTTTTCAACGGAACGTTAATTACCCTGTCAAATCTTTCAGTAATATACAAAAAGTTTCTGTAAAAGAAAGCAAGGATTACATTAAGAGAAACTCCGCTCCTTTTTTTTTTTTTTTTTATGAGTGAAAAAAGCATGACCAGTTTAAGAACAGGGTGAAAGAAATTCTTCGACTTAATTTTTAGAAAGTTTATCAGTTGTGAAAAGGGTCAAAGGAGCAACCTATGATGCAATGTGCATTTTTATAGGTATGTCTGGGTAATAATGTTTTATATAGAAGAAAATCCTGGGTGCTTAGGTTTTTTGTTTTTTTCCCCCCTTGATATGCTTATTCTACTCCCATGGGAATAAAATCTAGATGCAATGCTCTGTTCCTGCTAAACTGGAACTGCTTCATGTTGCTTTACCCTTCAAAGCATACAAAAAGCAAATTTGGAAGCTAATGTTTCATGGAAGCTTGTGGTTCCCAGGCTATCACACTGTGTGTCATCTTGTCTTGAGTGGTGTTACTGAGCGTGACAGATGTACTACAATTTCCCTACCACAAATAAGAATGTTTATTTTACTTATAGGATGCTAATTGCTTAGCTATCGTATATTGCAAAGCTGTGTGAAGATGAGGAGGAGGAGGGAACACTTGAAAGGAAAAATCAAACCATGGTTTTGACGCTGTCAGAGGAGTGGGTGTTATACGTGGGAGGGAAAGGTGTAGGGAAAAGGAGTGACATTTACTGAACTTACTGCTCAGGTTCCTTGTAGTTCAGATGTGCCTACTGATGGTATTTGTAGGGGTAGCTCATGTGAAAGAGGAAAAAATGACCTTATGCTTAAAGAGGAAAAAAAATAATCTCTAGCCTCCATTCTGTCTAAATAAAACCCCCCATTTTTAGCAATTCAGATTAGTCCTTTGTGCCTTTAGAACTGTCAGATCTGCCACATGCAAAGGCTACATCAGTGAAGGGCGTGTATTGTATTAGAAGTGTTTAATGCCGTTAAGTGAAGCCTATTGAAAATGTAAGAGCAGGTATAGGGGTTTTTAGCTATTGACTGTTACGATTTGCTGAATGCCATATGGCTCAGTTGTACAGTTCTCTGACGAAATATCATCAATGATCCTGCATGCAGCGTAATGTCTAAAACTAAACATACTGCAGAAGACAACCAACATAGGGCTCTACAGAGAGCAAATCTACCTGCTCTTTATTTACTCTTTAAATTTTTGGTGGGTGAAATGAGCTAGGCAGCACTTTGACCATGTTGTTGTTATTTACTCCAGCGAAAGAAGTAAAAATATTTGATGTGTTATTTTCATGCTATTAAGCTCCCGAAGGCTAACTGCTGTGAAGAAGATAACGTAATATTTAGTTGTCGAGTTTGGGATTAATGGATTAGGACGCATAGTTAGTAAAAATCAGCACTTGTCACATCTATGCGAGTCCCATGAGCTATAACCATCTTGAATATCTCTATTGTTCCAGTCGTTTTCAATTTTGTTTCCCACTCTGCAGAATTTCCCAGGAGATGTGATGGGTCAGTAGCAGGCCAAAGAAGGGCTTCAGACCTAATCTAATCAATATTGTGACAAACATAATGAAAGAAGCTATGTCACCTTGGAATCCCAGTACATTTTATCAGCTCTGCTCCTAATGGGATGTGACAGTGAGGTTGATCTGTGTCTCCTTAGGACAGAAGTTGTGCAAGGGCTTGTGCAAGGACGGCTGTGTGACAAAGGGACCTAACTCTGTTACAATCCCAGCTAAAGGTTGAAGCTAGAGGTCCTTGCTTACACGTTAAACATCAAATAGTTATTTCAATAACCCTCATTTTCAAGTGAACTGGTTATGCATTTATTACATTTTCAGCTAATGTAAAAAAATGTCATCTGTATTAAAAGGGATGGTAACTTTTTCTGTTTCGGTGGGAAGGTTCTGAAATCAGTTTGCGCAAACTAGAAAGCAGTAGTCACTGGCTTTATACATATTCCAAGCCAAGCACTTTCACTTCAGTCCTCTGTAATGTTTTTCTATTTTATTTTGAATTGCCCCTTTTTGCAATCATAGACAACTAGATCACTTGTTTCACCAGTATGTGATGAGACTAGACTCAATGACTTTTACTTTCTTTTTTTTTACTGTAATTTGCTCCCTTAGTACTTCTTTATGCTAAATTTAGCTGCTACTTTGGTAGTCCTCACTGATGCATTCTGGTGTGCAATCTCTAATTCTTGTGCCATTCTAGTTTTGAGGTGGCAGCTTTGCTAAAGCTTGTTTTTATGGTAGCCTAATTTTCTGTGCTTAAGATTGTATATACCAGTAACCAGACTTGACAGTTTCTGTCCTTAATTCTAATCATTCTAGTTTCTCTGCCTGGCTAGATTCATCAAGAGCCCCCATGTTTTGACCCATCTCATCTGTTGTCCTTATAGTTTATCTGTTCTTAGGTGTTGTCCCCATACTGTGATGTTACCTCTACCAGGTTATTCTCAAGGCATTTGCTTGCTCTGTCCCTTTACCCTTAATTTTCCACCTCAGGAAGAATGGCAATTACTGTCAAAATGTTCCCATGCATAGAAATCCTGTGAACACATAAGACTATCATTCGGATATCTGGAAACTTGCAGAGATATTACTATCATAACTATCAATGTTGGTCAAGAAGCTCTCATATCTTCTTCCTTTTCCTCGAGGAGAAAACCTTTAAAATATCTGGTGAAAATTTGCCAGTTTCTTCTCTACACGTAATATTTTAATATGAAAAATGATGCTGTTAGTCCTTTAAGAGCAAGGTGTTCTGAACCTCATTTTCAATTATTGAAGTTTTCTATATGAGGATTTCCATAAATTGTCTTGATATGTAAATAGTGGAGCAAAGCTGCCTTATGCTTTTTACTAATCCTGCAATTACATTGTGTAGAGCCTTTTTACTTTCCTTAATATGAAACTAAACCCTCCTCTCACCTACTCCTTTACATAACCAACGCACGAAGAATTATGGACATGACAGCTAAATCCAGCTTTTAAATCCCAGGCATAGTAGCTATGTGCTGTTGCTGCTCACTGTTTCTTTATAATAAGCTGTAAGCAGTACAATATCTTATTACTTAATTTGAAAATCGTTTCTCAAGGGATTGCACGGCTTATGTGCATCAGGTCCCTACCAATCCACTTAAAGCTTAAATTCACCAGACTGAGAAACTCAGTGCGGGATTGGATCTTATTTGCTGCAGCAGAAACATTAATTTCCCTGCAAAGTACCGGGATAGCGTTTTCCGATCTAGCAGAAGTTATGCTGAAAACACTCCTGAACCGCGTTTTCTGGAAGCGGGAAATCCCATGTGTCTGAAATAAGAGCTCTCACTTTCTAATTGTTTTTATTTGTAATATATCAAAAGTGGCTGTTTTTTGATCTTGCATAAAATATTCTTCATTCTGTCATGTAAGCTAACAGAAGGCGTATTTTGTTGCAATTCAAATGCCTCCTTGCTGTTGAAATTTCCGTGTTGTTATTGCTCTTTGTGTGTTTAATTAATTAACTTGAAAAAAAAGGGACTGAGAATAAAATCTTTAAGCCAAAATACCTAACTTTGACTTGAATATCTGAAACTTGATTACTGATGTTCTGGGGAGCACCACCTGAGTTTGGGATGGGCTGACCACAAAAGGCAAACTCAAACGTGCCTGGAAAGCTGAAGTTTTGATGCTGTGTTTAAGGCCTCCCGGTGTACTGCATCCCTTTAAACCTGCCTGCACAATACTGAAACAATCACACGCGGTGAATATTTGCTCAGGTTGATGTTTCTGTCTTTTCTGGTATTTCACTCAAGGCGGGGGGAAAAAAAAAAAGTACCACAATAACATGAAATAGCAACTTCTGTTTCCATTTCTCCCCAACAGCCTTGTCTAAAGCCACCACGACACAATCTTCTTTCTGGGTGTTATCAATGCATTACATGTGATCTAAGTATGACATAAGACGCAGAACCACCAGTGAATTTATCACCTTCATCATGATTGTAAATGTGCTTTCTGTGTAGAAAATGGTATTAAATGAGGCTAAATCCCGCGCGGGCAGCTGTGTCTCGATGGCTGTACTCTGCCATCGCTGCCGTAGCAATAGCTAGCACACAGATCCTCTTGCTGGCGTGTGCTCAGAGGCGGCGTACGTGCCTCCTAAAACACCAGCAGCGCATGGGAACGGATAGTATAGGGTACGGCACCCTCCCAAACTTACCGGCGTCTCAAGGACCATGTCTTCTCGTGGCTGGGGCACCCTCCGCGCCAGAGTCCGTCCCTGCTTTACGCTGCCATGGACGCAACGAGCTGCTTCGCTGCTCCTTCGCGTCTGCGTTCGGGCAGAGCGTGCTGGGGACTGCGGTGAGCCCTGTGTTTTCCATTACAATTATACCCCGGGAAAACTGAAAGTGCTACGGAGGGTAGCGCACGAGAGGAAATTCCGAGTCTCAGCCTTCCACGACGTAGGTGTCATGTGCTGGGCTGGTGGTGACTGGGAACTTCCATTCCTGCCACCGTCCTCCTTGCGCTAGAGTGAAACCAAACCTGTTTTGCTCTTTTCTCTACGTGTAGGGTTATAGGAATGTACACGCCAGTTAGACCAGTGCACAGATGTTGCAAGGGAAGGAAGTAGGTTTTTGGGCAGTTATTTCTAACTGGCTGCTTTCTTATATCGTTGATGCTACAATTTCTCAGAAATTGTGGTTTTGCTTTAGTATGATTTTAGAGCAGCGTCTCTCAAATGTCTTAATTTGGTTATCTTTTTTGGGAAAATACAAAATTCCCGCAAAGGTATTTGGTGATTATTTACAATGTTTTCTATGGAAACAGCTAGGAACCAACACTCTGAAATGAAACTTGTTGATTTTTTTTTAAAATTTATTTTTTTTAATTGGTTTTCCTTTGATCATTCTTTGTACTTTATTTTTGCACAGTAATGTCCACAATATAGCAAACATTCGTCAGAAGCTTGGTTAAATCATACAGAAAAAATACTCAGTGTATTCTGGTTGGAAACCTGAATCAGTCTCCTTAGTGGTATTATATCCTTGTTAAGTAAAATAGTAAAAAAGAAGGAATTCTCTCTATCCATATATGTCTGCAGTGTGAAGTCTTCCAAGTAAAGGCAAATCAGGAAAGAGCAAAAGGAATTATCTATGTAGGTAATGTTAGTTTGTAGTTAATGAAGACAGCACGTCAGGGGTGTGTTTGGTTAGGTTTTGTGTTGGGTTTTGTATAAAGGTATAGAAATTTAAGTAAGGAGACCGTGGAAACTGAACAGTTGGCAAAGGAAATGAGGAAGAAAGCATAAAGGTGATTGTAAATGATGACATACATTTATGGAAACGGAGCTGGTATTTCCATAGAGAAAATGTGGAGGAATGTTTAGAAAGGAAAGGTAACAAGGTCGGGACATGATTATGTGCTAGTAGTATACATTTGGAAGAGGTTTAGTGGAATATATTTAATTTAATCTTGTATGGGGCGTGGTATCTGAGATAACCATAATAATGGATAAGGAAGATTTGACTTTTACAAGTGACGTGTGTTTAGATGAGATCTGAAAGGTGGATGTTGGAGAAGTGGCTGACTGAGCAGCATCTGAGTGCCTTAATCAGAGATTTGTGTGGCGTGGTGGAAGGTAAGGATAGATGGGGGAGGGTAAGAGGGTTTTGAAAGCAAATATCAACAATATCCAATTTTACAATGAACCATTGCTGCTGTTCAGTGTCATTTGCCTATGTTTCCCAGCACGTGATTGGGCTTCAAAAAAATTCTTTCTGCACCTGCTTCTGATGTCTGAACTAATTTCTATTCAAGTCTAAGAGTGCCCAGTGTGATTTCTGAACAATATAAATCTCTAACTATAAATTATCCTACACCAGTGCCTTCAAATAAAAAAAAGAAACTTTTACATAAGAATCGTAAAAAGTGAAATAATACTTACTTTGCATTTCTTTACAGAAGCATTGCACAGTGGTTCTGCCATCCAGCCTTTCCCAGTGGGTGGACTTCCAGCTATTTCACTCTATGATTTTTGTCATGTGTCTTGCCTCCTTCCCCTTAAAACAAGGGGTGCAATGGATTACTATTCAGAACACACTTTTATTTTCTACTGAAAATGTGTTGTAGTATCAGAAGAAAACTTGGCATGCATAGTTTTAGAGAGGGGAGGGTCATAAGAAGGTGGAAATAGCACGAATTATGGTATTACAAAAAAGGGAAAAAGGCAGAATTTTTAAATACTAGGTGCCAAGGGCAATAGGAAAGGGGTTGGGAGGGTTAATCCCTCCCCCTCCCCCCCCCCAACCCCAATGACAGCAGTTTTGTAATAGTCATTAAGAAGCAATATCTAGTAATATATAAATAATATTTACATTGCTAAATTGGTGGGTTATTAAACTGCATTCTGAAAACGGTTTAACAAAAGCCTTGGAATTTAGAATTTTATTCCTTAGTGCAGTCACGCACTAGAAGAATGAAGATAGAAGAATGATAAATCTTTTCTTCTTGAAAAGTGCTATGGCAGCATAAAGGAAAGTGACAGCACAATCATGTCTCATCAGAATGATGGATAAATCATTAACTAGATATGTTTAACATCTTAAATGTGACATAAAAATAAAGAATATAGAGAAACTGGCAGCAATTCTGTTGACACCTAAGATAAAATGGACTGAAGAGAATCCAAGTTGGAGCTGTTTCAAGACTTGCTGTAGTTATGACGAACACAGAGATAATTCTCTGCAGACCAACTTCAGAACAGACTCTTGTAGGTTTTTAGTGGGCCTTGAGGTGTTTTGAAACTTTTTTTCTGCAGAAAGTTCACTGTTGCTGCATTACTAAGCTGAACGTTGTGTTGTGATTAGTACCACTGAGTTGGGTCCATAGTTTCAAGGCTGTTCCCCTCTCCCCCGCCCCCTTCCCAAATATGAAATTAAAGTACAGCTGTGAGCGTGCGGACTGGCACCAGCCACACAGGTCTGTTCCAGCTGAAGCTCTTTTCCTGCAGTGGTGGCAGTAACCTGAGTTGTTCTTCTCTGGTATTTCTTTAGCACTGAGACCTCTCACTTTTTTCAAATTTGTATTACTCACTGGAATTGAATATTGAGGAAGCTTGACAGACAAGAGGAGTAAGCACACAAAACTAATTTCCCTTGAAAAGCAGACTAAGAAAATAACACTTATTTGTGCAAAAAATTATGTGGGACTAAATGTATAAATATTTTATATTATTTTACACCAAACAGGTTAACAGTCAGTTATGAGAACTATAATGACTTCATGGCCATAAGGAATTAAGGATCTTCATATACTTTAATCTTCAAGTCTGAATTCTACAAAGTGTTTCAATGTCATCAATGAATTTTGTTTTCAGTTAGTGCTTGATTAATCTCTTAGCTTAAACCAAGTTTTAAAAAATTTTTAGGACTCGTGTGGTCTCAATTATTCTATGGGTTATTTGAAATCAAAGTAACTGTTTTCAAAGCAAAATCCAATATCTCTGATTTTCATTATACAAACAGAAGGAAATATAGGAAGTAAGCAAGAAAAATGAAAACTGCAATTTTGAGTTGGATGTACGTTGTTCTGTTACTTTCATGCGATACAAGGTTTTTCTGTGTTAATAATATCAATGAAGAAATGCTGTGTTGCTTCCGTGCTGACAGCTGCAGATTTTGCCTGGAACAGAGTGAAAATGTTGTTTTGTTTGTGGTTTCTTGTTTGTTGTTTTTTTTCTAAATCAATAAAGATGTTCTTGATTGAGGAGAGCTTCTCCAGTGACATTGAGGATGAAGATGACTTCCGTATAAATAATTCAGAGACCTTCTGGCAGGCCTTCCAAGCTCTGCTGCAGATGCCATCAGAACCTCACGCAGCAGGAGCACACAATTGTATTTAGATTGTGTTATTAGTAAACACAGTTACTTGGAAGCCGGCTATGTTTATGCAGCTTCCTTGTAAAGATCTATTTTTTCAGTAAAGCCTGAAGTGCTATAATACCAAAGTACTGACTTTCTGTTGTTGGGTAGGTGAGGATGACAAATAAGTCCAGAGCAGGACATACCACATGGTGCCTGAGCATCAGAAAGCCTCCTAATGCCATAGTCTAAACGTGATCCACGTGCAGTTACCAGGCAAAGTTTGTCTTGACCTTCTGCGTTAGCAAGATGTGACCTTTTGTAGTTGCTGCATTATGAATTAGGCATACGCATGGGCGCAATCAACACTTTGTCATTTCTTATTCTGCTTCTTGCAACCACATATCACACTGGAAAAGACTGAAGGGCTCAGCTTTGGTGGAAGGTGGATGCACCCATGTAGGGTTAAACTAGGCTGTGACTTCAAAAAGCTGCAGGCAGCCAGTTTCCCTTTTTGTAAAGAGAGCAGCTTCCTGCTAGCACTGATACTGCAATACACCACTGTGTATATAAAGTGGAAACCCCCATCCCCCTCAGAATTTTATGTAGTGGAACCTACAGCAAGTGTAAAAACAAAATGGTATGTTTATTTTTGGAGAAGTGGGAAACTACCGTGGGAGTAGGAAGTTCTCATGGGGCTTTTTCACCATCCACCCAGTTACTTGTACACGGTGCTTTGGAGAAAAAGACAAAAAGAAAGCAAATAAGGTCCCCCCAAAATTTTGAATTTTGGGGCATATTTTTGTAGAACTTGGTGTTAGACAATATATACCTGTTACTAGAGAATACAGCAGTGATGTCTCTTCTGCTGCGTCTGGTTGAGATATTAAGTTAATGCCCCAAATACAGTTTTTAAATGTGTAAGTGCTAATTATCTCTAAGCAATGCCAAGGCTGCTGCAACATATGAATATGGATTTCACCGTTTTTTTTTTTTTTATACCTGCATACTGCCTATATTTTGACTTGCACTTCATTACAACGCTAAAAACTATCCTGGTGTCTCATCTTGCTTGGCATTGGTTTGTTATTATCATTCATCAGTGCCGTTGATTCTGCTGTTAGCAAAATGGAACTTTAGGAGGATGGGAAATCCAGAGAGTTGAGCAGTTTTTTAATTTTCAATTATTTGAGGACCGTGAGCAGTTGGATAGCAAAAGATACATATGGTTTGTTGTGTAGGAAGTTGTCGTAGTGTGGGTTCTTGGAAGTCCAGCAGGTTGATTGGCATCTGGGAGAGGGAGTAGTGATGGGAAATAGCACTGAGACCTTTCCAGTTGGCTGCCTCTTGGGGCTACTTGCTGTGTTTTAGTTCCGGGCCACAGACAAGTAACCTCGGCGGTGTCAGAAGTTAGACTTATTGGGCACCCTGCTGCATCCGTGGTTGTTCCAAGACACCAGAGACCCTGCTGCAGTGACTGTTCAAGTCACCACACATGGCTCTGCCAGCAGGTCCTCTTTGAGGAAATACTGGCCTACAATAGGGAGCTGTTACTAGGTTTTCATTGCTTTTTTTGCCAAAAGGAAGAAGATGCTCGCCATTAGAAATGCCAAGAAGTGTATTGTCATTAAGACAGATAGCAACTTGGCCTGCAAAAGGTGGTTATCAATCCGTTCGTCTATTACTTGGCTATTACTCTAGCAAGGGGTTTGCAAGGATTGCAGGAACTAAGGGGTTTTTTGATGTTGAAACTTTTATTTTGCACGTAAACTTGTAACAGTTAAAATAAAACGGAAAGAGAACAGTTGTTTTTCAATGCGCAGGAATATTTAGAATTTTTTATTTTAATTGAGTAGTGACGATTTTGAGGAAATAGTTCTCGGAACTACTTCTCGTATATTGTGAATAAAACTGTGTTCCCTTTCAGTTTTATTTAAAGTAGGAAAGAGGAAGCACTCTTAGAAAAAGACCAGAATACCATTACATGATGTCTCATTTGTGCCTTTCTGAAGATTGTTTTTGATCTTCCAATACAACTTGTTGTTTAAGAGATTGTTGATGAGAAAGAGAAACTTTGTGCTTGAGACCAGCTTCTGTATTGGAAAGAACGCCTCTTCCAATTTCTAATAATCATGCCAACAGGATGCAAACTAGGTTTGATTATGTTTGTCGGTTAAACTCCAAAAATATAACAAACCTGGAAATATATCAGGAAAAATTAGATTATGACTGATACTATCTTAAGTTTTTCCTTTAAAATTGACATAAATTTCCCTTGGTGCACACACTGCTTATAGGTTAATGGCTAGCAAAGAAAGTGAAAATTCATAATTCCTCACAAGCATCTAAGAGCACATCTTCACTGTGCAGTGGAGAATCCTGTGGATACCCCAGGCTGTGCTGGGGTGAGGTGCTGCCAGCACGCAGTGCCCATCAGTGCTGCTGGAAGCACTCGCTTGCATATGGAAGTAGAACAGCAGCATTGGCCAATATTTTGCCAAGTCTTTACACCAGAGAGTGAGACTTAGGTGTGTAGAGCTAATTGCAACATTTAGCCCCTTAAAAAATGAACAAAACACACTGGTAAGATTACTCACTTTGACAGTTATTTTATATACACATAAGAAGATGGATTTATCCTGATTCTTTCGATGGTGCTTTGTAAAGTGACCCTGGGATGTCGTATTTTAACCTCAAGCTTTAGCAATAGCTCTTGTTTCATGCCGAAAACTGCTGTTAAGACTCCCAACCCTTGTTCCTCCTTCTGACGCCTGTTCAGTTAGATACTTAATTTTTAAAAAGCACGGAGAGAGACAGGCTGAAAGATGTTTTCTTCCATACTGGTTTCCCCATGAGCTCTTTTCTTTTGTTGTTAAACAAAGACACTGTGGAGTATGTAATTCCCACAGCTTTTTCTGCAATTTGTTGACGGCATTCCTGTCATACAGATGTAGGTGGCATTAAATGGCATTATTACTTTTCAGACTGACATAATGGAAAATAAAGATGTGGATCTTAGGCCAAAATCTCCGTGGTCCATTTCTGCTGGGACCTGTCAGGTATAAACATGGCACTGACTGCCATGCTACAAATACTAACTAGGCTGCTGCCATTTGTGGAGAGTTTTCAGGGGGACAATAAATGTTTTGGCCACCTGAACAGGGAATAGCTGTGTGGTGTCGATGACAGAGTTTTGCCCATCTTGTCAGTGTTGCAAAGACTACAGTCCCCCTTCCTCCAGGTGTTGTAACAGATCATAGCAGAATGTTGATCTTTCGTGAAGAAATGCAATGGTTTGCTACCCATAATGATTATAGAACATACAGTAAGGCATACAGGGACATTGACAGTTTAGCTATGTACTGGTACTATAAATGTCATTAAAACAACGTGATCTTGGGAACGTCTGAAGACATAAGTTGGGACCAAGTCCATTTTCTGGTTCTGCTGTAGATTCCTTTGCGAGCGGTTTGTCAGCTCCCTCGTCTCTGGTTTGATATTCATGTGGCTGTTTTGGCATTGCCTCTTCTTATTTTTCTGAAGCATTCTTGGAGAAGTGGAGGATGGAATATGTATTTTTTCATTTCTTAATTCGACTTTCATCTTCATCTGTGTCCCAATGAACATTTTTATTTCGGTACTTAAAGCTGTAAGTGGCCAACTCATTGGCAAGGCTGTACTATGCGCTACTGTTAAATTGTGTAGAACTCCTTGTGGTGCAGAATACGGGCCTTAAATTACTTGTACTGAGTCCGCTGCTTATTTTGTTTAAAAGGATTTCTATTTGCAAGTCAGAAGGGGAACTTCTGGCTGTAGAATTGCCGTACACTTTTCAGGAAATAAGCTATTTACTGGGGATTTCCTTGGTGAAGCAGATTGCTTGGCACGGGCTCAGCGTTTGCGAGTTTTGAGCCAAATTTTCACTGGCCTATCTCTATTCCTGGATCCTGTCTCCAGTTTTTATCAACTTTCTTAACACCAGTATTTTTACTTGGTTCACACTGGAACAATTATTTCCGCTAAAAAGAAATGTCATCAGTGGTGAATCACGTTACATTTACATTAATGCTAAACCATCCTTTTTCTCTTATTTAAACACCCTCTGGTTGAAAAGTTGTGTTAAACTGCAGGGGATTTTTCTGTCTTGTTTTGGGGGCTGTGTTTTGCTTTATTTATTATGTTCGGATTGCTCTCTATAACTTGACTGTTCAATGAGAGCAATCGTTGTACGAGCTGATGCTTTCAGCTATTATCTGTTGCCATAGTCTTGTGTTTTCTGACGTTCCCCAGCGCACGTCCCAGAATAGAATGAGGATCCTCCGAAGAGGCTGAAGCCTCAGGCGGTCACCCCGTGTGACCAAAGCAGAAGCTGTGAAAAAGCAACTATCCTTAATTCTGAAAGGAAAAACCTAGCAGCTCAAGTGAAAAAAAAATCCAGCTTGGAAAGCACCAAACAATTTCTCACATGAATGCTGAAGAGCATTTTTCTTGTTGATAGGCAACACCAAACTCTGATCTCAAAATAGTTCACAGAGTCACAATATGAGAATTGTTATAAAAGGCGTTTGAAAGTGATAATGGGGAAGAAGGTGAACAGGTTTAGAAGCCGGCTTTATTCCAAGAAAAAAGGCAATAGGAAAGAGGGTGCCAGAATACTTCTGGAAAGAAGAGGGACTGGTGTAGCAGCCAGCATGCCTTTCATTGGATTGAAGTGAAAAGGAAGTGAAGAAATACTTGGACTTTGCACGCATTATGTAGCCATGAAAAGCCAGACATACATTAAGAGTTTGAAATTCTCTGCTAATAAAATATTGCTATTATGGTAATGCAGGCTCACAAAGTAAGCGTGAACACTCCAGGATCTGGGCTGAGGGCCAGCAGACAGTGAACTCTGCTTCTAGCATGAATCACAACGCTGTTGTTTTTCTCAGGGACATGTTGTTTTCCTGGTAGATGCAAAAGGCCACTCTATGGAAGATTGACTTGAATGAATAAAAATAGCTTGTTGTGACAAATGCGACCAAAAAAAAAGAAACAAACCCAAAAAAACCCAAACCCACAAATTGGCCACTGTTCCACACCACTCCAGAAAACGTGCCAGAAAGGCCTCAGCTGGTGGATTCTTATCTTATGGCTGCGTGATAACGTACAGGAGAAAGAGCACGATTCTCCTATATCAGGATAAGGTGGTAAAAGACAACGTAAGGCACTTGGCTTCAAAATAGTAAAGGATTCGTTTTGTTGGTCACATCCTTCCTTTTTTGAGCATTTGCTTGAGCATATTTTGCATGCATGTGTTTTGGTGTTTGGTTGTCACGTAATTGTGGTAGAAGCATCCACTGCTTTTTATAGTTTCTGTTTCTGGATGGAATTTTCTTCACTAAAGCTTAGGCTGCATCTCCTTCTTTGGATTGTTTTAGTATCCCGCACTGTAATGTGATGACTTTATCTATTTATGTATTTATTACAAACAGTGAATGTTAGGCTGTGCTTTAATGCTTTGGGAGCGAAACATCACGCAGAGTGAAAAAAGGGAGAGAATTAGAAACTCTGTGTCCCACCATATTACACTGCTCATTCAGCTGCACAGAGGTATGGATAAAGAATTGGAAACCAAGGCTGTGCTGAGCACAGTCGTGAGAACTACATCACACAGTGCAGCATCATTGATAACGTCTAGCTGATCCAGGTTATTGAGAAGTTACTGGTTCATACTCATCAGACAACATCCTCTGTTGGAATCAACATGCCTTTAAATTAGTCTAATGAAAGGTTTTTTTCTGTATCTGCTTTGAAAGTATAATGGAAACTGTCACTGATTTTAGGGATTTTATTGAGAAACTCTAAGAAATAATTTAGAAATCATTTAGAAAAGTTATCTTCAAAAAAAACCCGACCAAAATACAACAGTCGCCTTCCAGCAACTCTTTACCCTCCTCTTCTCACAACCAGTGGGTGACAGGGTAGCATATGATTTGATGCTGATGGCTGTTGAGACTTCCTCACAGCAGAAATGTCTCCATTCCAGTTTGCAATTTGAAAAACTGGTGACTTGTATCTCTGTTTCTTGGAAAAACTTCTCATTAGCACTACGTGCTTTCTGTCCTGCCCGATTACTTGAAGTATTTATTTTCGTAAATCCATGTGCTGGTTTACGCTTGGTATTTTAGCATGAGGTTTTATGGGTAGTGGTGTGTTCTGATCACGCTACTTTGACAGCCTGTGTTGATATTTAGTGGAAATTTAACCTGATCTGCCAAGGCTGGCAGCTGCAATGAGCTGGCCACCAAAAATGCATCATCCAACTGACTTATGAATGCGTGAGGTGACGTACCAGGTACGTAATGTAGCGCTGGACACTGCTGTGTCTGACTGTCTTAAGATACTGACATATCTTAATGCAAACTGTCATAAGAGGAAACTTCAAAGCCACCATTAGAAATGACGTTTTAGTTTAATTTTAAGGTCCAAGAAGGTGACAATGTGTGAGATTCTCAGGTGAATTACATTAAAATCATTGCATCAGCTGAAAATGAGGCTCGGTGCCATACAAGGTGATTTGTGTAAACAGATGATGCCAGAGCTGTGTCCCATGCTCTTGCCTGACACAAACCGACAGTCTGGTTCTCACTCGGGCACTGGGAACGTGTTTTCGTGGAAGGGCACTGTCAGCAGTCTGGCTTGGTAATTCACAGAAAGCCCAGCCTTAGAGCCACAGAAGCGTTCTGATCTCGTGCGGTGCCCACAGCAGGGAATCGCACCCAGCGACAGATAAGCATCATGTTGTTCTAGCGCTTCTGCTCTGCAAATTCCAGGTGGCAACTGCCTTATACCCAACCGGCTAAGACACGCTTGTGCCCATTCTGCCCTGTTCATACAGACATGTGCTACTTTTATCCCACCTCTCTGTCATATCATCAGGGACTTGACCAATCCTTCTGTTTGTGTACATTCACCTTTTTTCCTTACCACGCCAAAACAAAGGGTTTGTGTAAACCCTTTGGTTCCCGAAATCCGTGTTAACCATTTGTGAGACACCCTTTGTCTAAGGATTCTAAGGGATGCTACAAACAACAACCGATTCATCTTTACTGTGGGGAGCTGGGCTTTATTAGATTATTTTTGACCAGCGAGGTTTGCTGGCTACAGGATGTTGAATGAGTTACTTAAAATAGGGTGCAAAGAATCAGGAGTGCTCTTGTAGATATTGTATTCTTTGCCTCTCAGGATAACAATAATTTAGTACTCTTTCTTCATGGACTGAGAAGGATTCCAAAACCAGCGGTAGCACTAACTTTAATTTTCAAATAAGGCAATTGGTTCTCTGCCTAGTGATTTTTTTTTTTTTAATTTTTTTTTTTCCTGTCATTCTGAATTAATGGGAGAGCCAGGTAAACAGTCCAGCTCCCATGACATCCACTCCTGTGACCCATTCAGCTCACTTACTGGTACAAAACCCACAAAGAAACCCATAGCAATACCGTCTCTCTTTGACCTTTCATCACTCTTTTGTAGGTAGATGTGGGAGGACTCTTTTTCATGCAGATTTCCAGTAGAGATAATGTATAGTTTGTACAAGTGAAGTCATTTCAAATGCCTCTTAGCTTTCACTGAACTGAAAAGAGATTTCATTAAAAAAAAAAGTTTTGTAAAGCTTATTCATAATTAATCATAGCCCTATGAAAGTGAGTTGCGATTTCTTACAGATAGTTAATGTAGGCATATGATCTCCTGTGGAAGGCCTGATTAGTCTGCATTTAGCAAGCCTAATGCAATTCCATCCACTAAGGTCAGTGTCAAAGTGCCAAAAAATATTTAAAAAACAAATTATATCGATGATGGTGTTAATGAAATACTGAATTGACTGGGCAGAATACAGTTTAGACCCCATAGAATCCCACTGAAGACACCAATAACTATGGCTCCATTATGATTTTCCAGCTGATTGTGGATCCTGCTCATGCTGATTCCCTGTGGAGGAAACTTTTAGTCTTCATTTGAGAATGCCCTCCATGACAGACCAAATAGCTTGAGCCTAGTTAAGATATGTCATTCCTACTGCCGTATCCTAGTTGCTCGGCCAGTTATCCTGTCAATGAAGGAAGTTAGACTGGTTTGACACGCTCTGTTCTTCACAAGTTGATGCCGTCTATTTCTCATCACTGTATCGTGCTCGAGGAGCTTACAAATCGATCGGTGTTCTTCCCAAGTCTTCCTGACCGTTACAGTTAGCATCCTTGTATGTAATACAGTGAATCCCTCCTGCTTCCACCTTTGAAAATGCTGCATTTATCTTTCTCCAGTAATCTAGCATCTCCCCTTTTACGCTCTTTGCTGGTTACGAACCAGAACATTATGGAATCGGCACAAATGGAATATTGGAAAACTAATTACATATCTATTCTCATGAGCTGCTCATCTGAATACTGCAGCTATTAGAGGATTAATTAGCTTTAACAAACACCAAATGTTTACAGCAAACTGATTTTTCAGCTTTACATTATGCACAATACTATTCTGCTAAGTTCGGCGTGGTTTTTTTCCTCACAAACTTCAACAATAAGAAATCCTTGTTACAATACAGCTACTTTCCAGGACAAATTCTGCTGGTTTTGCAGCAACATACAAACTGCCGTGCTAAGCTGCCTTACTCCAGCCCTGTTCCAAATATACACTTCAGCTTGTTCAAGAGCTCCTAAAAGAAGCATGTCTGCAATCCATCTTAACAGCCGTTCTCACATATGTTTGAGTATCTTTGACAAAAACGGTTAACAACAAAAACTATTGCTGATCTGCATTTCTCAGACCTGAAGATGTACAAAAAATAGAGCAAAAGAGGGGTGTAGCTGAAATGTCAGAATCCAGGGGTATTCCTTTTTCATATTTGCCTTATCTGTGCCAGCCTATGTCGCTGCATTCCACATCCTTTCTCAGACCCTTATTTATAAAGAACACATGGAAGCCTTTAAAATTGGTTCTTGTTTCGTTCAAGTCAAAGAGTTTATTCCTAAACTTAGCATTAAGCCTACTTGCAAGCAGTTGCAGGAATGTGCTTCCAGGAAATCCGCTACATTTCTTGTGAGCATTATCACACATTCACTTAATGTCATTTGAAAGCACGAAACCCTTTGAGTCTTTTTGCACCCATTCACGGTATCCTGTTTCATGAACTGGTAGGTCCTCTTGTTGCCTCGTGTAACTCTCACCTGCACTCTTCAACCCTCAAAAATACCAATATTTGTCTTAGAACTACAGATTATGTTAAGTGACCCTCTGACTGCATTAGTAAAAACATTTAAGATAGTCTCTGGATGTAAGTTGCTCGGGTTATGTTTGTAGAAAGAATTCATGTGTGTCATTTAATGTCAACTCTGTTTTAGAACTGAATTTGTAGACAGTTGCTGTCAGCCTTCTTCCTAGCACCTTACAAGCCTGCTACGAAAAAGCCTCTCCTGAATAAAGACAAGGATAATTTATCATTTAGAACTTGTATTTTTAAGGAGTCTCCGTCAGACAAGGAAACAAAGTATTTTGCTTCTAGAGCTGAATAACAAAGCACAACGATGAAGCATCTAACTCGGGAAATATTAGTGAGTTATTCTGAGCTTTTGCCTCTTGGGTTTGGATTTGGCTTTCCTGGATTTGATCTCCTTTTGAAGCTGGTAGAGGGATTTCTGTTGATATCAAGGGAAACATGCTCAGATCTCTCAGGAACAGAACCTGTTAAGTGTCACAACTGTAGTACGATTTTTGTGGGCTAAAGATCACCTAAATGCCATCTGTCTACTGTAAGTGGGGCTGCTAGCGTGTTTTAATCACAGACAGTCTATTCTGTTGATGAGTATTTTTCTGTGCAAGCATAACGACCAGAACCATTAATAACATGTGTGATGACTTGTGTGCAGAGATTTTATAGCATAATTCCAATTTCTAGAGAGCAAAGCATCGCAATTAAGGAAGCTTGCTAGGGCACTAGTGTATTTTTCAATCTTAGCAGAAAAATGTAGATTGTTAATTAGACTGCTTTGAAAATAATGGTGAGCATGCTAGGAACCAAAAATACCGCTATGCATTATTCCCTAACACACTTATGGGTAGGTCTTTCATGAAATGTTCAAGGTAGGGTAGCCTTAGAAGCCTGCAGAACTTGCAGAGCTACTATTTAGAATATGGTGTGTAAGAACAGGAATTCTGTGCTTGGTGTTAAAAATAAGCTTCTGTCTCTTAGAGTATAAATTTGTATTCCCTGACCTTTTGGAGCATTGCTTTAATTCACACTTAATCAATTCTGAACATACCTTTCCCTGTGTTGAGACCTAGGTTTATTTCTTTGTATGATAAAGTTTTTTGTAATTATATAGTTGAATTTTTTTTTTTTCTCTTTTGTCAGCTTAGAAAAGAAGCCAAATGTGCAATATTTCAATTCTTTGTACTTCCTTAATACATATTCTTGTGGTAGAATAATAACAAAAATAACACAAACTATAAAGTAGTGTCTCCATCCCAAGTATTGTCTTGAATCCCAGCTTTACTATTTAACCAGAGGTTGACCAGGCCATTGAATAGGGACAATGCATTATTGTGTGATGGGTTAGTGTTAGAGTCTAGCTGTTCTGTTGAAATTGTACGCCTATTGATTTGTGTGTGTATATATATACATACACACACATAGAATTGTGTTATTTTAAAAACTGCATGGTGCTTGCCATAATCTCATTTAGATTATTTAATTGTACTTCAGTGGTTTTACGTATGAAATGCTGATGGTGATGACAATATAGGTGGAGAAAATGGTGAGATGCACTAGCTACCGAAAAGTAGTTAGTATTCCCTTAGTCAGAAGTATAACTTGAGATGAACATAATAACAATTGTACAAACATCTAGCAATAAATTAATCCACCAGGACTACACACAGTTTGAGCACTTGAAATAAACATGATCTTTTTGTTGACTTGCTTTTTCCCCTATAGACCTTTGATTCTTGTAAGGCAGAATGGGCCACAGACCTATCTTTTGGTCACAGCTGCTCTGTGGAAAGAAGTGCCGCAATATTGCAGACTAGGGAGCATCAAAAGTCACAGACTAGGGAAAGCTGATCCTATTTGCCTTCTGAGGACCGTGGTGCTGTTAGCAGTCTCTGATTGTAAGACTTCTGTCATTTTGATATGAAGTTGAATATATGAAATCTTTTTCTTTGCTACTTGTAACAGCACAAAGAATCAATGAATTCTCCAAATGATACAGACAAAAAACCCCAAACAATCTGCATCCAGAATTTGAGCTGGGGTAGTCAAGAACAGGGCTAATCATATTTGCATTAAAGGAATGTTCTTTTTTTTTAATTTTTATTATTATTCCTATCTGACTTGGTAAACTCCTCTTTGAGAACTGTGGGGTTTGTTTCGAGAATGGTTGCTGTTTGTCCTCAAGTGTTGTTCTTTCTGTGGGCTTCCAAAATAAAACTGATACTCTGTGCATTTAGCATATAGATTCCAAACTCAATCAGTTTGCTTTGTTAGTCTGTGTATTTTAATAGTAAAGCTTAAAGACACCTGCTTTTGTCTTGCAACATATCAAAGAAAAGTGCTTTTTCTTTTTGGTATGACAGTATTTTGTTTCTTTAAAACATAGTGCTACAATACGTATTTTGTAATGAATAACAAATGATGGATATTGCTAAATGGGCCTTGAGTAGCTCTTGGTTGCTGACTTGGGGAATAAAATTGGTAAAATACACTTTTTTTTTTTTTTTTTTTTTTTTTT
>VZSF01002844.1:944844-1077124 GCA_013398295.1 Chionis minor | reverse complement strand
TTTTTTTTTTTTTTTTTTTTTTTTTTACAGTTCATATTCTGGGTAACACCAAAGGAGAAACCTTCGCTTCTAGATTGCCTCCACACCTGATAAGCCTCCAGTTAGAGCTACTTCCAAAAGTAAGTACAATTTCTGCCTCTTTCCTCTGGTCCCTGTTGCTCTGAGGTGTGCAGGGGAGAGGAAATCCCCAGAAGCAATTCCAGTCCTTATTGCCATCTGTTCAGCATTCGCTGTCGTCGCTAAATGTTATGAGAAAACTATTTGCTTTGGGTAGTTTGAGGAGCTTCCTACTGGCTTTGCATGTTGAAATGACTTGGTGAAACATGTGCCCAGTGGTGGGAATAGATGCAAAAGGAAGGGCCAAAATAGATGGCCTGGAGCAAGTGGGTGCAGAGGCTGGACTGGAGGGGCACATGGAACTGCAGCCTCAGTGGTTGCCCCAGGTATTGGACTCGCTGAAATTTAGTTTCCAAAATGAACCAGCACCTTTACTCCTTGTCACTTAAATTCAGAGACGTCTGCATGTTTTAGCCCAGGAGGCTCGATTAAAGTTGTGCCGGAAGGCTGTAAAAGAATTGTGGGCAGAAGACTGTGTCTAAGCTGCAAGTGATGTGCTGTGGCTTTCTTCCTGTTTTGCTCCAATCTACAAATTTCCAGAGGACTAGGAACAATCGCAATTTTATTTTGTTTCTAGATGAGATTTTTTTGTCTTCAGCTAGCAAAGAAATGTTCTACAAGTTTTATTAGTGAATCTGCTAGCAACTGAGCATCTCGCATAAAAATTTATTTTAACAAAGTTAATACTGCAAGGCTTGCCGAAAAATTTGGTATTCCTTAAAACTTGTCAGTTCAATATGTGTCTCACAACCAACCATCTTCAAGGGTCTTTCTTCAGAGCTTCTTTTTTTGGCCGCTTGTGATAAAATAGTATTGGGATTTAATGATGTATCCCAAATCCCTAACTTGCCTAAGCATTCAGTACTGCCCCTGTACATGTTCATCTAGATGTAAATTTCGGTGCAGTAAGACTCTAGTATGGAAATGTAGGTAATAAATACTGATATTTCCATTTATTTCCCAATGTTCCATTCAGTTCTTAATCCTTTTCTCTAGCTTCTCCCACTTATGTCCATGTAATAATCCTAGCAGACTATTGATTTGCTTTTACAGCTCCCTTTCTCACTTGTTGACTGTCACTGCAAGGGTATTCTACTTGGAAACATACGGAAGTAAAATACCTGACTTTGCTGTTATTGGTATCTGAGTTTTGGATGCCTAGTAGAACTGGCTGTGGTATGAAGCATATTTTCCCTTCGTGTCAGTCTGATGAATTAGACATTATTACTCAGCATATTAAAAGAAGAAACTACGGGAATTTAGATTGATTCAAATTCATACAGCTATTTTCAAATACAAAAATTGTCTGGCTGCCATTTTGCACACAAACAAAAGAAAGTATTGTATTGTTTTGCGGTGAGTTTGGAAAGCCCATTTGTTATCTGACATGCATTTTTACCAGCCTTTTCTATCTGAGCAGACTGGGTTGAGGAGTAATGGATCCAGTCATCTGTGGGTGGAAAGGTACCCCCCGTCATAAAAAAAAAAAAAAACACCAGAAGGAGAAGACCTTTGTTGGTAGTCTTAGCGGAGAAGCCAAGGAGTAATTCTGCATAGATTAGGACACACTTTCATATTTTCAGATCAGCAGGAGGGCAGCATGTGTAAGGGAAACTTGTCCTCGGGATGCCCGCGCCGTCTCTATCATATAGATAAACAGGCTGCTTTATTCCCAGTAGCCATCAATTTGTCACTTCCCATACGTATTAAAATTCACCTTGAAATCTAACAAAGAGTTATTCTTATCAGCTCTGGAAAAGCCTCCAGGTGCAAAAGACAGACAAGTGTAAGTACATCTTATATGTTACACTTTTATTAAGAGATGCCATAGAACCATTCCTGATAATATTACGTACTGCATTTAATTAAAATTTCTAGTTAATGCAAAGTAAACTCTGACAAAAATCCTTACAATAATTTTTGGTGTTCATTGCTCCACAGAGGCTTTGCACAAGCTCATCTAAAAGGATTTTGTACAGAGCTGATAAGAACCTAGTCTGTAAACAGTGTCTTACTGAAACCAACATTTTACTTGGCTTTTATTCATTACAAATTTCCCATAAACAACAGTATCTGTGGTTTTAATATTGAGCTCTGTGAAGGGAGCCACAAAGCTAGTTGCACAATGATGGTGAGTATAGTTCAGCCCCTTTTTCTTCTGGAGCTTCTAGTGCCAGCACAATTGGAAGATACTGCCAATTATTATAAATGATGTTTGCAATTTGAAGGAGCTGTGTTTTGCCAAGTTGTGTGAGTATGTACCAAAAACATAATGTGCTGGTTCAACCAAGCGCTGCTCTGCTCAGTGTATAATTTTAGCCTGGTGAATCATTATATTGTGCTAAAAGCTTGCTACAACCTTATTGCTGTAAAGCATTAACAGAGTGTCTGTAGGTCTCCATCTCCATTAAGTCAAATTCCATTATAAATGTATCTCTAATGACATGTATTTTGCTGGGGACTAGTAAATGCTTTTTCCCCCCACCAAGCACTTCACTTCGACATGTAGGGCGCTCTGTGGTAAATAAAGGTTATGTGAATTAGTGCGATGTGGGAGATACTTAAAAATCTATAACTGAATCTTCCCTGTTACTCCCAACACCGATGCTTTGATTGGAAACCTTACAGATTAATTCATTGAACTCAGAACCATATGGCAGTGATAAAGCATAGCACATACCGTGCAAGTTGCTCACACAGCAGTAATTGGAAATGAGAGATAATGTGGAACTCATAAATCTCAAAAGCATAAACATCAGCTAAACTACATAAAATTACTGACTGTGTCTGTATTTCAGGGTTCTGCTGTTTGTCATGTAATTTGTTCCTTTGAGGAGAAAACCAAAATGGAAAGGTGTAAAATACGTGTTAAACCTATTACTTTGTTCGTTCAAGTAAATATGTAAAAGCTGTATGAAAACAGGTGCTCACAGAAACTTTCTGGAGAGCGATCTGTTTAAAAACAGCTGATGCAGAGTAAAGTAAGTACAGTAACATACAGTGTTTGATACTTCACATTATAAAAGACGCAGGTGAGAGAACTGACAATGCAGTAGTTATAATTTTTAGTGCCAGAGTGTATTAGAAGACTATTTCAGGCACCCACAGGAGGCAGCACATGGGCCATGAGCTGCTGGAAGTTGCACAATGCTGCTCATAACGGGTGCTCCCAAGTAGGGCAAACAGTAGCGTTATTCCTGGCATACTTACTCCTCTCAGAGCTTTATCAAATCATTGCAAAAGTGTTTTTCTGGGGGAGGTGGGGAAGATGCCATCTATTCATTCATTGGAGCAGAAAAAAAAGAACCATTTCAGGAGACAGTGATAGCTAATTTAGCAGTACCCCCTAGGGGTCCTGCATAGGAAATGAGGTAACGCACCAGATCCAGATTCACACTGTAGAGATATTTTGAAGTAGCAAAGGTGCAGCTAGTTTGTTTAGAAGGTGAAGTAAACACAGATTACTAGCCAGGAGCAAGTGCTCTCCTCCTCCCATTGCCCAGACCCTTAAAGATGTTAAACAGGAAGCCATCAAGAATCACTGGAATACTGGCCAGCACTTTGTTGAGGCGACAAGGTCACAGCTATAGGCAATGCATTACTCTAATGATTATAATGGGGTTTGATTGTTATGGCTCTGAAATGCTGCACAGCGTGAGGCAGTGCTCATGAAACACACCTGCTGGGAAACAACTTAAATGCAGTCTATTTGGCATCTTCCGATATTTCTGTACTTGGAAATTACTGAGAATTTGGAAGAACCCTAAATTTTCCTGCAAACCCAGATTAAGCTAATAAACTGGCTCTCTTTTGGTTTAAAATCTTTAGCTGATTGTTTTTGTCCAAGGTAGGAAGTAAAATTTAAGCCATGCAAAAAGGCAAATATGTTAACCATAGTTGGTGCTAGACTGTCTTGTCTCTGAAATACTTTAAATTCTGTTGATCGGAATCGGTCATCAGAAGAAAACAAACCAACCTAAAACCACATTAAGGCCTCCATGTTACAACAAGTTTCATTAGGACTTGAGCCTCATTACTATCTTCCTAATAATCTTAGTTAAAGCTGTGGTTTAGAGCCTATAATTTACTCTTGAAAATGAATTTTTTCCTGCATGTAATAACAGAATAGAAAGGAAGGCTTCTTTCTCCTCAAAAGATTACCTAGTTAAGCAACCCGCACTGAGGTAGATCAGATTTGCCTGCAAATTTCCTGGTGGATATTTTTTCTGAACTGTTCGAAAATATCAAGAAAGCCCTGTACTAAGAAATTTGTTTAGTGCTTTCATGTAAGTAAGGAGTGTTTTCTGCAAGGAGCCTCTTCCCATTCCTTGCTCCTCTTTCCCCTTTGTAATGTCCAGTGGGGGGTTCATTTCTGTGTTCTGCAAAGCTTGCACTCTTCTGTCAGACCAGGACTGCATCAATACCTGCCTTGTTCAAGTAATTCAGTAAGAACAGGCCAACGTTTTCAAAATCTATAACCTTAATGCTTCTTGCTGCAAATAGCCATCGTTTCTTTGCGGCTTCCTTTTTCCTCCCCTTCCCAACCCTCGATGTACGTGTGGCCATTGAGAACGATTAATGTTGTCTACTTTATGGCAACATTTTACTTATTGGAAAATGAAGCTTGGTGCTCTTTAAATGAAACAATCTGGCTGCATTTCCCAAGACATATTTTCATTTCTGCTTCTCTCTCTCCTGAGCATTATGTGTTGTCTGTATCCTCTCCACTGTGAAGAACTCCAGGTTGAGCTCGGTTATCCCATTTGAACGTATTGACAAGAAAGGCATGATTGCCTCTCTTACCTTGCATATAGCGTATAATATTCCTGTCATTACCTATCAGGACTGCTTTTATTTTTTCCTGCAGTGTTACATAGTTGAGTTGACTATGATTCATACCAGCACTCTGGCAGTTTTCAGGAGTGCTGCAGTGTAGGCTGACAAGTTCTCCTCCTTCACATTTAAAAAAAAAATAATTATTCTGTCCTTTCCTCCAGTGGATTTACTTTTTGCTCTCCACATCCCAAGTTATCCTTTGGAAAACTCAAGCCTTAAAGATGCATGTAGTGGTACATGCCTAGTCTTCCAAGAAAACGACTTGTAAATACTAATGCTGAAGTCTTTAGTTTTAAGCTGCATTGTAAAATAAATGCAATTCCTTTTTTGCCTGTTCAAACCAAAGGTATATGTGAATATGAGGTCAGCTGAGTTTCTCTGAAGACCCAGTTGTGGCTGAGGAATGATATTTTTCACATGCAAAGCACTTGCTTGTAGGTCAAGTATAGGAGCGACCCAGTCTTACTGCTGTAAAGCATGTTAATAGTTGCATCAACTCAGTTTGAAAGGTTAGGAGTTCCATAGATTATCCAAACTGTCATCTTTATTGTAAGATTAGGCAGAGAAGGCAAAGATTATGTTGACCTTGAAACTGAGTTCTGTTATCATTTACAAAGATGATCCATTTAAGCTCAGTCACAGGTTTTTTTAACAAAGTACCTCACAAGTATCTCAGTTTCTGCTCAAGTATGTCCGGCCTTTTGCTTTCTTTAGGAAATTGTCTTAGTAGTAGTAAAAGTACCAAGCCAGGTGTCCTTTGTTCTTTCATTTTGATTCCTGTTTTCTAACGTACACAACTTCTGCTTCACTGGAATTGCAGAAAAAAAGGTCGAAGAGGTTTTCAAAATTCTTGCTTGGAGGTTTATAAGCTGTTGCTAATGTGAGTATATTCCATTAGCAACCACTTGACTAATTTTGCTGCTTAACTTGCTATGAAAATTGGTCCTAATACGTTTAATCTTGTTGCTTTCTTTCTCTTGAAATACACAGCTGCTCAAATGTTATATGGCACGGTGTATCAGGAATTGATTTTGTCTTACACCGTTTGTTTGAGAAATATCCTCTTTAGTGTCCATCTACATTAGTAAAACATAATTTATCTGGATTAGAGTACTGGTATTTCTTGCCCAAAGGATAAAACTTCTCGGATCATTGTACACCAGAGAAATCCCTATCCTTTCACAATTTTACCTATGTAAAACATACATTCTCTGAGCTTCTAATATCTAAATATTTTTAAAGAAGTCCTGTGATTGCAATAAACAAAAGAAATATGTAAATTGTGCTGTCCTAAAGACTCTAGCACTGGACTGAGACCTCTAAAGAATTGTTCTAGCCTGAGGAACTCAATTTCTATCTTAACCATTCATTTTAAATGCTTTTTTTGGCTCTCGTTACAGATACCTTTGCTGTCCTGGCTATTCTGTTTTTATTTTCTCTACAGTCAGTGCACGCTGGAGAAATACACGTCTTAATGTGTCAAATCCCCCCTAAGAGAAAAGCCTGTATTTGTGAACAAGTCCTCCAAGATCAGAGAAAACCTGGTTTAGGACAAGAGCTTACTTATGTTGCTGTTCTAGGCTCAGGAATATTAAGACACGTACATCAAACCTAAATTATTATAATGTGTGCTAAGTAAGCCAATCCTTACTTACTTCAAGCAGCCCTGTCAGCTGAATGTCCTGGTTACAGTACAAAACCGTAATAGTTTGAACTAGTCACTTGGTTAAAAAGTTGGAATCCCTACGTCATTTTTTCAAAGCATCAGAATAAGCCTGTAGATGTATTCTGCCCAAACATTTTTGCACTGAGAAATCCAGATTTGGCTAAAACAAAATATTTCAGAAACTTACAATTTTCTTCTATATTATCCACTCAAACAATATGGCTTTCTTTCCTTCAACAATGAATGAATACATAAGCAAGCTATTTTTATAGTTCTTTTGAGCTGTTAGTAAAGTTAAGGCACGTTGCATGTTGTTGCTGAAAAGCAGGGGTAGATGTCAAAAGAGGGAGATTTGTGTTTCTCAAAGGGATTTTACCTTTTTTTTTCTGTTTAGAAAGTTCTTTCTTCTACTTTTTATTTTTTATAAAATCATGCAACAGTTTCTGCAACAAAACACTGAAAAAAAAATGTGCTGAAGAATCTCTGTACACTTCTGAGTTAGCTGTTGCATTCCTCTTGGTCTCCCAACAATACTTTGGATCTCTGGGGCCACATGATGTAGTTCTGTAAAAAGGCTCGGGTATTTTTCTTTAAAGAATTCCTGTGCAGTTCTTCAGGTTCTTTAATCTGGAAGTGACTTGTCAGTTTTGATTTTTTTTTTTTGATTTTTTTTTTTTTTTGCCACAGGGAGCAGTTATTTCTATTTTTAAAAAAATGCCAAAACAATTTGATTGAAATATTTGGCAAAAGAAGGAATTTAAACTAGTGCCTTCAGAAGCTTATATAATGGGCCGATGTTTTCTTTCTTCCCTTGATTCTTGCTGCATTAAAAACAACGCGGAAAATAGGCTAACATGACAAAACCTTTCAGAATGGAAGAGGAGAGAATAGAAGCTGCTCAAAACCTATGGGGAAATTCAGAGATATTCTGTTGATTTGTCCTCCAACAAAATGACCTTTTTAATTCCAACCCAATAATAAGAAGAGCGGCTTTGAAGAAAAAGGCTGAGACAGGAGAATTTTAAGAAAGAATCCTAGGATTTATGTGGTCATGCAAGTTCGGATTGATTTCAGTGTCTCTGATTCTACAAAGGCTCTGTAAAAACTCAGGGATGAAACTGCTTGGTTTTCGAACATGGCAGCATCAATTAGAAACATGCTTTTTATTTGGAAGGTGTTTTAGTTGGGTGGTACTAGTGTAACAGAAACGGGCCTAGGAGAGATTTTCTATGTTGGATGTCAAATTTGCAATCCAAGTTTGATGCCACGTAAGAAACTTCATAGCTGCAAAGAGGTTAAGATGCTGGTGCTTCCTCCCATAGCAGGGTGTAGTAAAGACTCTTGGTGAAGCACTTGGATACTAAAGTGATGGCCACTGTGGGAAAGCTCCGTCAGAAAGAATCCCGTCTTAAAACAGTTTTGGGTTTGTATATAATTTGTCATTATGTCTTACGTCAGTATGTGGAAGTTCACACTGAACAGAGAGACTAAACCAAATTGTTAATTGATGTCTGGTTCACCCAGTGCTGCCTGTTGTGTACACACAGCGAGCAAAGTACGATTATGTCACTTGAAGACTGAACCATAACGCTCCAGAGGGTGAAGACAAGATTACACAGAGCTCTTTAATCACGGCCTTCCCTAACTTTGGAATGCTTTACTTATACATGTAATGATCACCATAATCATTTTGCAGCCTTAATAACCTCCTTAGTGCACACTTTTGATTTTGATTTTTGTATCTCCTCTCTTCTTCATGTGTAATATAGGAAGATATATGTTGTATTTTTGTTCAGTAGCAATTTTTTACAGATTTCACAGTCTAATTAAATGAGAAAGAATAAGTGATCTGGGAACCACGACCCTTAGTACACAAAAACTATTGTGCAAGACTCGAAGTATGAGCGCATATTTTATGTTTTTGTGATTCAGGTATGTGTTTGCATGCATGCATAAGTGATCAAGAAAATACCTCTTTAATATGTATTATTTCAGTCTTTGTAATTACTCATCTGTCTTCTCCCTTCCCTCTTCTTCCCCTTTCCCCAACAATTTTTGATCACTGTAGAATGAAAACTGTCGCTGAACCATATGTAAACTCTCGAAGCTATCAATGCAAACTCCTCACATTTTTCAGGGGAGGAGGTTTTGGCATCAGTTCATGCCGTTTCTTCATTTTCCACAATGCTGTAGTTTGTTTAATAGTTTATGGTGTTTGTCATTGCCCACCAAAAAACAAATGCATGATAACAGTCCTTACTGAGGCAGTGTCACTCTTCCAGCAATTTAACACAGAGACTTTGAACAGTAAGCCAGTTGCTATACAAACTTTGCTATGGGAAGAGCTCGTCTGAGCAGCTGGAAGACTAGGATGCCGTAGCCATCACGCTAAAGCACGGGAAATGGAATGTAAGGTTGTTAAGGTTAGCCTTACTATTTCCTGAAGTTTCTGATATCTGAATTGGAGTTTACTGACTGCTAACAGGAAATGATTTCACTTGCAGTTACGTGTAGGTAGGCGTAAGGGGACTGGTCGCCTATGTGATATTCTGAGAAGGCAACTCCTTTGGGGGAGAAGTAGCAGTTGATTCTTTCTTTGGAGCTGCAATGAAGTTATATTTGTGGCGTTCTTAGCTCTGTGTTCTCTGATGTAGCAAGCAAATATATGACAGGATGTAGATGCAGAAGACGCTGGAGGCTTTCTTCCCTGCCTACTGCTGTTGGTCTGTCGGGGACCACCACTGGAAAGAAGCTTCGTGTAAGAAAGAAGAGGAAAATAGTAGTGAATTATGCCCCTTAAAAATCCTGAGGGAAGCAAGGGACGAGAGCAGCTTTCTAGCTCTTGCTGCGTAGTGTTGCAGGCCAAATGTTTTCCAGATCACAAGACTTACTAAGTTCTGTGAATATATTAAAAGATATAGTTGCCACTAGTGTAGCAGCAGCATGGAGTTCTTGATATAGGGACGTATATTTGTGCAAGGAAGTTGAGAAATCTCTGTTAGTACTGATCAGTACGTGGACAGTCTGGCATCCCATAACGTGGTTGTTGCTGCCTGATTTAGATTGGATCTGTACCCTCTCCTCCCCTTCCCTACTTATTGAGTAGCTACCATATTTTCTCAGCAAGACTTCACTTAGAGCCATGACTGTTCCTGAATGTCATTGCAAAGCTTGAAAGGGTAATTCAGCAGCAAGGCCGAGCCAGTTTTCAGTGCAGCGCTACTTAGAACGGCCCTGACACGTGGTGTTCCTGCCTTAGGCAGCAAGGTCATTTCAACATCAGCGTCAATATTTAATGCAGTACCGCAGCGCCAAATCATTGAACTTTTCCTTTGGTTGAGACATTTCTTTTGTAGGAGCTGTTATTTAGTTCTTTTGGACCAGATCTTTCTTTTGCAGGAGCTGTTAAACAACAGTGGATCAGAATTTTAATTTCACTATACGCAGTTTCCATTCTACTTGGGTTGATGCCAACCCTTTCTTGAGGCACTCTATCCATTAACTACTCATTTTTCAGGGAATGGTGTAAAGCCTTTCCAGATTAAGATTATAAAATCAGTCTTTTCTTCGGATTTAACTGTTGCTTGCACATAAGCAATCATCTAGCTTGCTTTCTGCTGAATAAACTGTATTGTCATTAAAGGAGTAGCAGTCCTGAAGTCAGTCATCTTGAAGTTAATGTCCATTGCTGACAGTGCAGCTGAGTGGCTGTTACCCTGCTGAAGTGACACATGAAGAGGAAAGCAGCAGCTCGGTGCTCCTTTCTGGTCTTACCAAAGAACATAATTTTAGCCTGGAAAAGAAAGTTAGATTCCTTCGATCGGTGCCATATGCTTGAGTTTGTAATAGGCTTTTGTGTTCCCTCTTAGCTGGATCAGATTGAAAGTGGGATAATTATCAGTGAGGGTTAGAAATAAAATACTCAGTTTGCTATGTCAAAATATCTTCATTTTTATGTCAGTCGTGCTGTCTTTCTGGTATAGTGAAAACTGACTCCCAAGTTTAACAGCAACAGCACAATAATTGAATTTCAAGCCTTTCCCTGCAATTGGCTGTGGAATCACCTGCCTGTTTTGCCTTGTGGGCAGGGGAATAGGGCATACGTTTCTCTCTATGGCTGGTATGCTGGTATGAAGCCTGAAAGTTTTGTATTGGCAAAAATTATAAGCAGAAACACCCACACCCCCCCCACTCCTCCACCCCACCCCCCCAAGTCAGAGAATAATCAGGGTGTAAATAATCCTTTCTTATTTATCTCCATTTTTTCCCAATCAGATTCAAACATGAATCATCTATACTACAGAGTTTGATCAGAAGTGTTATTTCAATGTTAACTTTGAATGCTGAGATGGAATAGCTTTAATTGGCTTGGACAGTTGAATGTTTTGGAGAGAGATCAGTGAGTCTGCTTGGTGTGTCAGACTAAAGCTGAGTTAACTGACATTATCTATACTGATGTAAATATAATAATAAAGGTAAGTAAAGAGTACAAGCAAATAGTGCTACTGCATGTCCTAATACGTGCCTATACTTCACACCCACTGTGAATTTAAAAAACCAACCAAACAAAACCCCAGTAATGTTTCTGGGTTTGCAACAGCAAAAAATTTGTATTGGAATATTGGCAAAAGAAGTAAGAGCAAACGTTTGGTCTTGTTGCTATGGTCATCCACTCCTTGTGACTTCTTTAAGAGTCTATCTGCTTGAGTTTGTCTCTGGAAATGTGTGCCAACATTGTGAGCACCTGTGTCTAATTAAAGAGCTTCTAATTGCTTGAGAAATGTTATGACCTAAAGGCTCTTCTAAACCCAAGAATCTTTAAGATACGTAAGGGAAGCACTAAAGTCTCTATTAAGATTGTGTTCTTTGTACTGTATTTTGTTATATAATTTTAAGGAAAGCTCCAGCAGTCGTAGGTGTTGGGAAAAGATCATAAGAGATTGTTGCTATAGATGACTTGTATTGCCATGGAAATACTGTTCTTCAGAAGTAATAAGCCTCCTTCCTATTGTGCGTTATGGACTGCTAATAAAGCGTATTGGGGAGAAGAAGAAAAAGGGAAAAAAGTAAATGAACTCACTTGAGAAACAGGCAATAATAAATAGTGGCTTTAGGATAATGAAGCAAGATACTGGGGTTGGATAGCAAAATTGCATTTGTTTTACAATGGGCAGTAACACAATTATCAGCTGATTAGTCTTTGAACACTTTCCAAAATTCAGTTGGTACAGAAGGATAGAATTTGGTTTGGTTTTGGCACATTGTGATTCATTTCATAAAATCAATGTGTGAGAAATCTGTTTTCAGTACTGTCTGGCCAGGCTTTTTCCCCCTGGATTTCAGTTGTGCATATATTATCCAATAGGATAATATAATAACTGTTGGTAACTAAAGAATCTGTCGTGATTTGTATAGAAATAGGCAATTTGTTCTTCACTCTGGTTTCAATTTGCATCAGACTAGATAACTTTTGTTCTTCAACAAATGGATAACAGAATCAATACAAGTGTGAAAGTGTTTGGGAAATGTTCATTAGTGGAAGCATTCATTATTCTTCATTTTTGGAAATGTCATTTATTAATATCTGAGAATAAAATTCTTTCCCCGATTTTTCTGTCATGCTGCTTGGAAAGCCTAAAAGCTATTTCCAGACAGTTCTTAAGAGTTTTATTTATTTCCATTTCACTATTTTTAAATTGTTTTTATTTTAAAATACTGAAAGAAGGATGAGAAGAGAGATGTGCTCTATATCTTATTTTTTAGTGTGAAGCCACAAGAGTCTGTTGGTTCACTATAGTTGGTTTAGGACTTCCCAAATGGGGAAAGAGATTTCAGTCTTCCTATTTTCCTTGCTGTACAGTATGGGAATAAAAGGATATGAAAGCAAGTATACATAAACAACTTACAGTAGAAAAGTGTTACTATAGCTAACTGGTTGAAAGCGCTGTCATAAGACATTACCTAAGCCAAGTAATTTATCTTTGTGCAAATAAGTATTAGGGAGACAATTCTGTTGCCTCAACAAAGGATAACAAGAGAAAAAGGCAAGACAGTTGCTGCTAATGGAGTGTCTTCTTTTTATGGAAATCAGTCTGATTTTGACAACTCTTTTTAAAGAATTGTTGTTACATTAGAGGAGTTCATCATTACCATTGTGTGTCTACTGATTGTGTCACGATCCCAACAGGCATATAAAATTCTTAATGGCACAGTAATAATTTCAGCTATTTTCGGAATGAGAAAATATCCCGCTTCATTGTGATTGGGATAAATGCTCCAGACTTGATCCTGACCTGCGTTAAAGGAGTCCTTCGGCTATCAATTCCCTCCCTCCACAAATACACGGTATTTTAGGTATGTCAATTTTCCCCTATTTCTTTGTTTACTTTGTTTTTTTGTCTTGTACAACTGAGGAAAAGCGTCAGCTACTGGCACACAGATAAGAGATGCAGAGGCGGGATCCTGAACTTCGAGCATTGTCAAAAAAAGAGAAACCTAAATTAATGCATTTCCACAACTGTCTTTAAAAGACAAAGTGGTTTTTTGCTCTCGTATTTTTGCCAGTTCTTTTAGGTGTGCCTTCTAACTGTAGAAAGAAAACAAGCTAGGTCCTGTTTTGCAGTCTTTGCCCTTTATTACAATTCCGGACTTTTAATTCTATTAAGTGCAGACTATATCCACATCCTTTTGTTAAAGCAGGCAGGAAAAAAAAAAAAAATCATGCTGTGTGTGTTTTGTTTTTTCAACCAGTTTTTCTAAAAGAGCTTTAAAAATGCTGAAGTCGTTATAAAAAAAGAAACGAGTCAGAGATGCTGCAAACATTTTATATACTGTGAGGCGCTGTCTTCCTCTGAAGTACTTCGATACTCTGGTTGCCATGGCAAGAGAGAAAAAGAATAAAAAATTCCTGCAGCGAATACCTTTATAACTCCAAAATCATCACTCAGCAGGGCTGTGTGCTTAATAACTCATAAAAAATAGTGTGGATTTTTCAGAAGGCTGGGAGGGAATTTCTCCACTGATTTGTCTCGTTCTGTTCAGATGATTGCACATGCTGCTAAAGAGCAGAGGTGACCAGGAGGGGTAGCTACATGATAATGTGATTTTTAGCTTTGATGTGGGCGTGAGCGTGTTCAAACCTTCAGGCAAAGACAGCCTGGTTCCCTGGCGCAGCGTGGAGGAGGGTGGGATGGAGCAGTACCGCTCCAAGCAGCCTAAGTGGCGTGGGAGGACAGGGAGGCTGCCAGCATCCCTTGTGCCTCCTACTCTGCGAGGAGGAGAGCACCGGGCAGCAGGTTTTTCAGCCTAAGGATGATTTTGTACGCTGATGTGGCTGAAAGCCTGTGCTTTTGGAGCCTCGCGTTCAGCAAAGGGTCCCCGAACCCACATGCCTTGTCGTTCCAAAGAAGGCTGAAGATGCCACTGCTCAGTCACCACCTTTCACAGCCGTGAGCTGTCCCCTCTGTGCCAGGCCCCGGCGCACATCCCTTCTGGCATGCTAACAGGCTTGAGTATCTCTGTGTTATGCCATGTACAAATACCCAAAATTTCCAAAAAGTTCTGGGCTTTGTGCTAGAAGGGGGGGGGAACATTTTTGCTCATTGGTACAGATCTCCAAAGTCCCGGCTATTTTAAAAACGTCCCAAGTCCTCCTAAGCCGTAGGAATGTATTTTTTGAAGCTTTTCCAAAGAAATCTGACCCAGAGGCTCTTGGTAGCCAATAAATCATGTTAGTACTTGGAGCGTTTTGCAGAGTTCAGGTTGAAACCTGCAGCAGGGTGATGGCATTTTGAGACTCTCCGTGATAGATGAGAGTGCCCACAGTCATAACAACTTGATGCAGCATCCTACTGCTAGCACCATCTGCTGCAATTTTTAAATATAGAAGGGAATTTTTCTTAGTCAGCATGTTTCTGTCAGAACCAGCTCTTCATAGACCTAAACTGAATGCTTCTGCAGAGCTTCAAACTTCATCAGCTTTCTAATGGAATAACACAACACAGTCTAATCTTTTCAAAGTGTTTGCCTTTTCTTTGCAAACGGAATCCATTTTTACTCTTCAGTGATTTCTGTGGCTGTGTCTGCACTTATGTCTAAAACGTTTCCTGTCTTTGCAGTATAATTTTTATTTCTATCAAGAATGATTTGAGGGTTCAAGAAGCCATCAACTGCTGAAATATGTGGAGAGCTGCCTTTTTGCTTGAACATTGCTATCGTAAAGTGAAATCTGTGATAACGTCATCAAACATTACTTAGCTTCAGCTGAGTCCTGGTATTTTTTCAGTGGATGCCTCAAAAAAAGGTGTACAAAAGCAATGCTAAATAGCCATGGCAGCTGCCTGCAAAATGCCAGGTAACTTTTCTAAGATTGTTTAAGCATCTGTCAACTAGGAATCATGGTGATCATCTTTATAAAGCATTCTGATGATGAAAATGGCTCTTTTTACGGTATTGCTTGTTGGTAGTTAAGATGGCACTGTGCAGGTACCGATCCCAGCGCTGCAGCTCTCTGCTTATTGTGCTAGAGAAGCTTCTTGGCATCTAAACTTTGCATTACTCACACTGTCCAATACATCTGTACTGTCCATCTGTATGGAAAATGGCCTGCTTCTGAACGTGGTGACAAACACACTCAGAGGCAGCAGTAGGACATATTCCAGGAAAATCTTTTTCCTGAGCTGACAGAGGGCTTAGGCCAATACAAGCCATCAAACAAGCTAGTTCTATCCACTGGGAGCGTTTTCTCCTGCTGAAATGGTTTACGCATTGCCGCAGGCGCAGGGTGGGCTCAGGCGATGGCCAGGGTGGGCTGCCGTACTGGCTGCTCCTTCGCCCAAGTCTGTAAGACATAAGTGGTTGCTCCAGGAGTGCACAACGTTTCCTCACCTTTCAGAAGCCTTTTTTCCCCCCCTCCATGTACCTTGGACCCCGAGGAAGGTGTGACACAATAGGGATGTCCCGCAGGGTTTACAGCCACAGGCCACTTCTTCCTCTGATTGTTCCCCCACAGCTGTTCTGCAAACACTTCCTTCCCTTGCTGCCCCTGAAGAGCGGCTTGAGAAACTAAATGTACAAGGACTTGCTGTGTAAATAAAATACAGTCTTACATATGTATGTCGTGCTTGCACATCCTAGGATTTTGTCCCGGTCTACTTAGAAAGGTTTTACACAGTGTTTGTTAGGATCTTGCTAAGCAGTTGGTTATTTTGCCCAGATTGGTGCCTGTCTATCTTCTCAAAATCCTTTATGGCACGGTTATAATGTATTGACCTCAAATGCATAAATAACCTGAAAATGTAAACAGATGATTTAGAAATGCGTATTTATTTGTGTAGCAGTCATTGAATCATAGAATCATCGAGGTTGGAAGGGACCTTTAAGGTCATTGAGTCCAACCATTAACCTATCACTGCCAAAACCACTACTAAGCCATGTCCCTAAGTACCACGTCTACCCATCTTTTAAATAGCTCTAGGGACGGTGAGTCCCTGGGCAGTCTGTTCCAATGACTGATACCCCTTTTTGGTGAAGAAATTTTTCCTATTATCCACTCTAAAGCTCCCCTGATGCAACTTGAGGTCATTTCCTCTTGTCCTGTCCCTTGTTATTTGGGAGAAGAGATTGACTCCCACCTCTCTACAACCTCCTCTCAGGTAGTTCTGGAGAGTGATGAGGCCTCCCGTCAGCCTCCTTTTCTCCAGGCTAAACAACCCCAGTTCCCTCAGCTGTTCCTTATGAGACTTGTCCTCCAGACCCCTTAACAGCTTCATTGCTCAATGTCTGTCTTGTAGTGAGGGGCCCAAAACTGAACACGGTACTTGAGGTGTGGCCTCACCAGTGCAGAGTACAGCAGGATAATCACTTCCCCAGTCCCGCTCACTGCGCTATTCCTGATACATGCTGTTGGCCACCTGGGCACACTGCTGGCTCATATTGAGCCGGCTGTCAGCCAACATCCCCAGGTCCTTTTCCTCCGGGCAGCTTTGCAGCCACTCTTCCCCAAGCCTGTAGCGCTGCATGGCATTGTTGTGACCCGAGTGCAGGACCCAGCACTTGGCCTTGTTGAACTTCATACCGTTGGCCTTGACCCATCGATCCAGCCTGTCCAGATGCCTTTGTAGGACCATCCTACCCTCAAGCAGATCAACGCTCCCACCCAACTTGGTGTTATCTGCAAGCTTACTGTGGGTGCACTCGATCCCCTCGTCCAGGTCGTTGATAAAGACGTTAAACAGAACTGGCCCCAGTAGCGAGCCCTGTGAACACCACTTGTGACTGGCCGCCGACTGATTTTAACTCTATTCACCGCAACTCTTTGGGCCCGGCCTTTCCACCAGATTTTGACCCAGCAAAGCGTATACCCGTCCAAGCTACGAGCAGCCAGTTCCTCCAGGAGAATGCTGTGGGAAATGGCGTCAAAGGCTTTACTAAAGTCTGAGGTACACAGCATCCACAGCCTTTTCCTCATCCACCAAGTGGGTGACCTCATCAAAGGAGGAGATCGGGTTAGTCAAGCAGGACCTGCTTTTCATGAACCCATGCTGAATTGTCCCAATCACCTGATTGTCCTGCGTGTGCAGCGTGATGGCATTCAAGGTGATCTGTTCCATAATGCCCCCTTCTGAGCTGTTAGTCAGCTCATCATGCAAATATGTACACCATTTTGTTGCTGAACTGAGAACTTACATGTGTATTAGTTAAAGATCCTCTTGAAAAATAGCTACAGTAGTCATTCTTCATAGCTACATGTCATGTCTGACATAAAATGAAAGAACAAAGTCACTAGCTGAAGCTTTGGACAGCAGATTAAATGTCTAACTAAAAAAGCCTGAAAACCAAGATTGGTGACAGACATTGTGATCATCCTGGCCAATGTGAGTTTAAGAAGCCTGAGATTATTTTGCTTGAAGGCTCTTAATGAGAAAGAGTGAGAATCACACCATGAGGTAGATTCTCTTTGTTGTCAGCCCTTAAGGAGATTGTTGCTTCAGTGTCACCTCTTCCCTGAATTATCCATTTGCAAAAATGGAAATAACAACTCCTCATTTTATGGTATCTACTGTTCCTCAAATCCTTTCATATATACTTTTTGTCCGTCTCTTTTTTTTTTTTTGGTTTTTTATTTTTACACCTGTGAATTACCACAGCAAGCTTCAGCCTTGCCTGACCTGTTAGTGCTGCAGTGGGATGCAAGTAAAACACTCCAAAAGAGGGGACTATGCAGTGAAGTAGAATGACAGCAAGTGTGAATGTTGGGACTAATCCCTGAGATTTTTATCCTTAGTTTGAAATTTGAATTTAGTATTATTCAGTAAATTATGCAGTAAATGACTGAGAAGAAACAAGGCTCAGTATCTGTTTATTTTCAGAAAAAGCAAGTCTGCAGTTAGGTTCACTGTCACGGCTTATGTACAGAATGAGTACAAAGGGCTAGAGGGCAGAAGACTAGGAATGATGGGTTCATGGGATTAGAGGATGCTCGTGATAAAATGGATCTCAGGCAGTCATGTAGTCCAGCCTCCTGCTCACTTTTTTATTTTTTTCCTTTGCCAGAAGTGTTGTCTGGTTTTGTGTAGATGGTTCCAATTTTCTCTGCTCCCCTTTATATTCAAACAGAAGAATAATATAAAACATGTAATCTGAAGGGTAGGCAACTTCATGAAGTCTTGTGAGAGCTAAGATAAGCGATACTTCTGTAAATCTGCATACTCTCTTTGATCTATCTAATTCATATATGGTACCAAATAACTAGCTGAGTAATCAGAAACAATTTCTCTAAGCCTACATGGCAACAGCTACAGTTACTGACAAAAGCACAATATCTGACTCAAGTGGTCCATTGCACTTCTGATGGTGATCCCAGTTTAAGAATTGTAGGAGTTAAGTACTCAAATAACTTCATAAATACAAAGTACACTTTGTCCATCTCTGAAGCAGATTACATTTCTGATCTAGCCTTCCTATTCACATTGTTAACTTAGGTAAAATATATTTACCTGATTTGAGAAATGTTGACCTCTGGTAAGGTTGCAATGAATGTTGAACTTGCAAGGAACCCACAGGTGATCTGAGAACATCTGTGGGTTTCATTGACTTCTGTATTAGCCTTCTCACTTCCAGAGCAGTTATTACGTAGCTTGTAATGATGTCTCGTGGGATCTCCATGAACCCTGGTCTACCTCAGGCAGTTGCAGCTCAGGCAGTTGCAGCACAGACAGGAACCGCATTGCAGGAGCAAATGCTGGAATCAGACGCTGGCTGACACAGGTGATCAAATTGTAGGTGATGTATAGCACAAAATTTACAGCTCTGCCTGCTGTGAAATGTTTTGAGGAAGCTGAGATTCTCTAAACGACCTCAGGAAGGAAATATTTCTAAAGCTACAGAACTCATGGAGACATGATAATATATTGGTTCCGCGTAGCTCTTATCAGTAAATTATAGCTAAAAGAAAGTTGCTAGGAAGCTAATGCCGGACACTGGAGGATTCCTTTTTTTGAAGCAATTTTCAGAAAACTGACAGCTAATGTACTATCTATCTTGATAGATTCCCTTTTGCTAGGTGATACGAGGATAAATCCTCAAGGGGGAAAAAACTTCTTGTGCTTGTGTATTGTTAGGCATCAGCAAATGGTCTTTGAATAGTGTGTGACCTTAATTTCTAGAGAATGATACATTCTATAATGCATAGCTTGTGATTTCAGTTACTTCTGTATTTAATTTTTTTTAAGTTTTATATCTGTATGGTTTATTTCCTATCTACTGTTCATAATATGCACATAAATGAGGTCAGTACTCTAACCTGAGACTCTGATGAATGTGTATCATCTTTCTATGTAGCTTTTTAGATTCAAATCAAGGCTACTAGAATTGTTACAAGTTATGTTTAAGGGGAAAGTAGACCCCTAAAAATTGGTCACCTCCTTAGCACATTTAAAACTCTGAAATCCCAATGATTTATGTCAGCTTACTAAGAAGGCTCAAATTTGACAATAACTATGCATATTTATTTGGGGGAAGGCCTACAAAATGTAGATACTTGCCTAAACTTTACGCAAAGCTTTCATCTGCTTTCTTGCCTAGAAGCCTCTCTATGTTCCTGCCTTGAGCAGACAGCTTCTGGTTTCACTATTTGAGAGCGGGCCAAAATCACTCTTATTTCTTTCCCCAGGTTTGGCTTGTGTTCTGGGGTGGAAACTTCAGTTAGTTCACAGTAGAGCATATTTGTTCCTTTTTAGCTGATATGCCAGTTTATTGTTTAGGTAATAACTATTAGCAGAAGTAATTTTTATATTGTAGATCTGTATACTATACATATTTTTTATATACAAGCTCATGGGGCATTAACATTGTCATCTTGGGTTTATCCTATGAACTCCAATAGAGTCAGATCAAGATTCACTTTTTTTAATCAGTTATTTGGAAGATAACATGTCCATTCAGTAGACTGGTCTCCCAAAGCCACCAGGCTGATTGACAGATCGTGCTCCCCTGGAATTCATCTGCGCTTTAAGAATCTGTTTGTGAACGCTTATCTGTCCCCAACAGATACAACGAATGTTCCCCCTGCTATTCAGGATCCTATTATTCATACCCGCTTTCTTACGACCAGTAATATTAAAAGCAACCTTTTTGGTCTAAAATTTCTATGCCCAGATAATCACAATATAATGAGGAAGCATCAAGCCTACAAAAAGTGGGCGATGGAAAATTTGTATTTTTTTACCTTTTAATTTACTGTTGAAAATGGGCATGAAATGGAATCATAATTGGGTTCATGACAATTTTCTTAATATAATTCTCCTTACGATGACATGAAACCCTCAGAACTTGGCAAGGGGAGTTTTTAAAATTGGTTCTCTGTACTCACTGATGGACAACTTCTCAGCTTGTAGTAGTTGTTGTGGATATAATTCATATGTAAGATGGTTAACAGTATTGGATTACTAACATTTGCAGATACTTCCCATTACATTTTGGGGGTTTTTTGTGTGTTACTATTTTTATAGGTTGTTTTGGTTTAATTTGAGCTATTTCTGATAATAAATTCAGAAACAGAAATACAGGGGTTTTCTTCTGCTAATACATTCAAGTCGCCATTTCTTAGAATAATAGTGTACTTTGTGGCAGGCCTTTATAATGCAAGTAAAAGAGGGTTGTCATTATATTTCTCATGGATTTGCCAGATGGAAAGGTATGTGTCTGGGCTTCCTAGCCTGTGCTCAGTGAGTTTCCGAAATCCAGGAAGCAGTGAGCTTTCTAGGCAGGTGCAGCACAGGTAGCCTGAGTGACAGGGTGACTTTAGCGTGCCGCAGAGTGGCTTTTTGGGAGCACGGTGGCATGTCCAGGTGGCTGCAGCTGGTTTGTGGGATGCAAACGACATACAAAATCCTCTCCATCTGCCTGGGCAAAATATTCAAATGGGGAAAACAAATGTGTGTTGGGTGTGTGCTAATCCAAACGAGCCCTACACAATTCCAGCCCATTTGGGGCCACATTTGAGTCCGGCTAAGTACATTTTTATCCCGTAGAAAGAATGATAGCTGCTTTTGTCAGACAAAATGCTCTGTTTTTCATTAAAATCAAAAAGGTTTATTCACAGTTGGGTGTTTGGTTTGCTTTCTTGGATATAAATTGCAGTCTAAAAATGCACTTTGGAGAAAGAAATTTCATCTTACTGAAATGCCTCCTGTGGACTGTCTGTCTGTCTTTCTGAGAGGTTGATGGAATTGATCTGTTTCTATGGAGCTTAACAGTGCAACTAAAATATCAAAATTTTCAACAAACTGTAGTTGACTGTGCTGCTGACTCACCCTGGTTTCAGTATATTGGGAGATGCTAAAACTGAGTTTTTTCATTTGTTCATATGCAAGAAGGCTGTATTGTATATATTATTAGACTGTCATTGTTAATAAATTGAAATCTTCTATTTCAATGCCACTTTTATAGCTTAATAGCCTTTACAACTTCTGCTTCTTTTACACGTCTATTAATTTTTATTCTTTAATTGCTGTAGGAGTTTTTTTCCATGGATTCTTTGATTCATTTAACTATAGGATAGCTCTCTCTTGTGAGCATGTCTGTTTCGTGAAACCTGTGTATCATTTTGTACAAATTGGGAGTGTTACCCTTTTGGAGACAGAAACGCATAAAGAAATGCAATGTTTTAAGCTGTTGAAAGCCATCTTGGAAAAATTGGTTTCCTCACAGTCTTTATCACATGCAGATACTATCATGACTAGATTAAAGTTCTGTAAGTTTTTGTTGTTGTTGTTATTTGCTTTGTATTATGTTCTACCTTCTAACTGTTTGACTTGGCAACTTTAGTAAAGTTTTCCTAATGTGCTTTTTCCTATTATTCCCTAAAATGTATGACTGCACTTACAAAAATGTGTATTTCCTTCTTTTTTTGTTCCCACTCAAATCTCATTTACTATTTGTCTCAGTTACATCAAGGAAATTCTTTCCATTCTGCAACAAAGTCAGAAGATGAAAGTGTGTGCTCTGAAAATATTCTTTTATTAACTTGAGTAGCTTATATAATACTGTATGTGTTATTGTTTGTGTTGCTTATTGCTTGCAAAAGTCTCAGGAATGTTGATTTCGTCTATGTACTTTGCTCAAGCAGCTATGCAAATAATTCCCCTGCCTGAGCCCATCTGCTGGAGCTCATGATGTAGAGTGGAAGTAAATTCCTACAGGTCAGTCAGGTTTTTGGAATGGTGGTGATCTATGAGAATCATGGTAGAATCCCGTCTGCTATAAAATGTTCCAAAACCATCAACTGATTCTACAGAAATCTGGGATTTTTCGTCTGTTATGGTCTTAGAGCTTAGGGGAAATCAATTCAGGGATGTTGAGATAGATGTGGATTCTTTCAGAATTGGAATATAAATTAAAATTTAAATTAGCAGTAGTCATTGCAAATATATAGGTGTGGTTTGAGATGCAAGTATCCCAAATAACAATGACGAATGTATCAAAAAAAAAAAAAAAATTAAATACATATATCTGCCAGTAAACAAGTCTCCATCTCTCTTCTGCTACAGTGTTTCTTAGCAACTGCTGCATTTCTTTTTGAGCTGGTGTTTCCTTGACAATGCTCATGGCATATTGTACATGCATACAAGGCATTTCATTCAAAGGGCTTTACAGTGCAAGAGTGTATTTGTAAAGCATCATTGAAATGCAGCTATTGTTTGGCAAAACGCAGAAGTGAGCAGGCGCAGCCTTGTTGCATGATTTGGTAGAAGGAATGGGAGAATAGGAAACAGGAGATAGGGCTAATCGTGACAGGGATCCCTTTAGATGTAACAAAGAGAAAGTCTGTGGCTAAAATTCACCATTTCTGTCTTTGAGATAGCAAGGTGTCTTTTAGACTGGTGGAGGGCATCACTTGAGCAGAACAGTGAAGTTCAGCTAAGTTATCGTCTGCTTTGTGCCTGAGGAATATTACAGACCTTAAGTCCTTCTGTAGCCTATGTCTCTTCACGTGCTATGTTGAAATTGGGAATTCTCTACATCCTGTCTTCACCCTGTGTGTCCAAGACTCTAGGTTTCTGCAGTGTTAAATAGCTGGACCTCTCTGTGGCAAGCTAACTAGTGATTAACTGCGTAATTCTCACTGGCCTTGTCAACTCCTGCACCACGAGTAAGCAACTACTGTATTCCAGCTGCTTGTCATTTGGTTTTAAAACAGGCAAGGTGCTGCCTTTCTTAAGATATAAGTATATCTGCGAAAAATCTTGTAGTTAGGGGATCTCACCAGACAAGTTGCGTTCCGTTTCTGTATTCTAATATTAAGAAATTAATATTCTTGCTGTTACCTGAGGATCTGGTTAAAGACTTGCGACTACTTCCCGCTTCAGAGAAAGCAGATCTTTAGTTTAGTGTAACTATCGGGTCCAGATTGAGAAATGCTGTTGTTTTTCAGCTCCTCTATTACGATACTTTGTTAATATCATCTATCTAGTTTTCCAGACAGTCTGTTCTTAGGAGGCAGTAAAGGGCATGAACACTCAGATGCTTTTAATTGTGTGTTTCTTTCCGTTTTTCATGTTTGCAGCTTTTCTTGCTTTCCATTTCCATTTGTCTCATCTAATTTTGTGAGCAGAAAGAATTTGGAAGCTTAAGGCTATTGGTCTGGAACTGCTCATCAGCTAGACAAATTTGTCATGGATTGTGATTTAACATTTTGCTTCATGTATTTTCTTCAGAGGATGATTGCAGTTTAATGTTATTTTGCATTCCAAGTAGTTGTAGATTCTCTGTCTGTTATCAGACCATAAGACTTCTTTCTGAGCTCTCAAAAAGTCCTTCAGTAGCTCTCAAAACGCCCGTCATTTGGGATGCTAAAAAGCAGGTTGAAATTTCAGTGGTAATTTGTTACAGAGAAATCCATGAAATTTGAGTAAATCAGCAAATTCCTCTTTCCATCACCAACCCCTTTTAATAACATGAGCATTGTTAAAAGTTTAGTTTATGAATCTATTACTGATTGCAAGTTCATTTGGCACACTACCCTAGAAATACTGACTTGAAATCAGTTCAAGAGCTGAAAATAGGTGTGCAATAAATATTTTAATGGAAAATTAGGTGACTACAATTGGCTGCCATCTGATTAAGCTACACAAAATGGATTATCAGTTTGGGGCTGCGTGCCATATATTTGCTTTATTGAAATGTCTTTCCACCTTTGGGAAAACAAAATCAAACAACCAACAACCAAACCCAACCCTAGTTGACATACTTTGGAATATCGGCTGGGAAGACAAAGCAAGGAAAGCAATTGCTTGGGGAATCATTGTTGGCTCAGATGCATTGGTGGAAGAGTTAGAAAAGAATTACCACAGCTGCTTCTGTAGTCTGCTCTGCTGACTTTTGTGCTGAACTGTTTCCACCCTGTGATTAATGGTGGAGTTTATCTTACGGAGCTGTCATTTTGGCATCTTTCACTAGTACCGCAATCACTTGCGGGGGGCGGGAGGGGGGGGGGAGGGAAGGACTTAAGTTGGCCCCTTTATTTTTGTAATCAAGAACAGGATGCACCAGCTTTTAGCTCAAACTGGCCTTTTTGTACACTTGAGAAATGAGTCACAGTCAGAACCTCTTAGAATAGGTTCTTGTTGGTGGGAAGACAGACAGACTCAAATTCCCAGATATGAATGTGCTTCAATGTTTTTATATGGTAGTGTGATCCAAAGCAGCAAGGGAAGTTCTTTGAAGTTCTTGGTTTAGAGTTCATAGAAATGCTAAAGTGATGATAACTTTGTTTGAGGCGTGTTTGTGGTGACGTGGTGACACCATTAGATGTGTCAGTTAATGTCGCATGTTGGGTGCTTAGCTACTGAGTAAAATTAAGGATGTTGATTTTGAAGTCTCTAGTGCCCTCCACCTACGTTTTCAGTCCATTCTTTTCAGAGCTTGATGTTTTCACTACATGCTTTTCCTCAGAACCTGTTACCTTTGTTTCATAAAGATAATTAGCGAATAACAATGATTCTGGGTTTGGAGAACGTTGAATTTAATCCAACTACATTATCTTCCCTTTTCTATGTGTTTTCTTTTAAGTCATAGACTAATGTTCATGCAAGGGTTTCTGTCGCTCTCTCTGTCTTTCTGATTTCTCACTAATTTTGTATGCACACTGCGTTTGAAACGTGCTACCCTCCAGAATGAGAAGCTGCGTATGGGCAGCCGCAGGTTGGATAATGCAGATACTCCTGCAGCTATTTATGACTGACTCTGCTGTTTTGTGTTCTTCTCTGCCAACTGGAATGCTATTTCCACAGTGGCATTTCTGACTTCCTTTCTAAAATTTCCACTTCTAAATAGACGCTACGCTCTCCACTGAACAAAAACTGACCTCTTAGATCAGGTAAAAAACTGTCAATAGTGAGGTATAGGCCTTATCTGTCCACGTGAATGATTCTGATTGTGTAAAATTGAAAAGATGTAAAATTCAGTTCCCTAATTAAAATATGCCTTCTCTGTTTGCCCAGAATCGATTTTGATGCTGTTACTGAATCCCAGAAATATCTACCAAAAGAAACTATGCATAGGAGCAAATGATCTAGCACAGTTAGATTTATGTTTTCATTGCTTTTGGTTTTCCAAAAGGAAAATGCTTCTTGGGTACAAATTTAACAGACGAATTGCAAAGAACTTCTTCCTGATTTGGAGCAATCTGTTCCATTAGCTATGCAAAGTACAGGGGTTTCTGCCTCCTTCTGTTGTACACAAGGAGTGACACTATCATTTGCCACTCGCTGCAATGATCAACAACCCGAGCATGAAAAGAAATACACTCCAATGCATAAAAAAAATCATCATCCCATTACCATTTCAGCTTCTTCTTGCCTTAAACCTATTTTAGTCAACTCAGTTAGCAGGATGATAAAGATTGTCTTGATTATAGCATTTATTTTGAACTCCCCAAGCAGATTCCAATTAGTTTCTAGCTAAGTGCTTATCCAAAAGCATGGCCTTTTGGAAAGGATGGTCTCTGGGACAAAATTACAGATCAAAACACAGTGTACAAATGAGTGGTATGATTGTGAAGTGTTGGAAATAATTGTTTGCTAAAAACATTTTGCCCAAGATGAAAAGTTTATTCAAAGAAAGCCGTAACAAAAACCAGTTGCTCTCTTAAGTCAATATGAATGATGCTAGAGATTCTGGAACAGGAAAAGGCATGAATAGTTGACGAGGAAGAATGATACAAAGCATGTTTTTGCCAATACACATGCCTTTGGCATCTTGATCTGTATCAAGAATAGCGATGGCAAGGAGGTTATCTTCCCCCTTGACAGCGTTAACTGGAATAGAATGAGTTTTAAAGTGGATTTTATACAAGAGAGGGACATGCAGTTAGGAGACCGGAAGCAGATTGACAAGAAATTAGCCTATAACCTTAGATATACATAAAACGAGACAAAACTGATTTTATGGAGGTTGGCTAAAAGCTTAACGTTTCATCAACTCATTTCACTAACAGATGTAGAAAATCAAGCTCTCAACAAAAGCAGGAAAATTCAAATTAGATTCACCACCCAGATAAGAACTGAAGGTGTGCTAGTAACTAGAAAAGATATAATGCTTGAAGAGCTAAATAATAAATTTAAATATTAGGAAGGAAATTCTCGACATAAAAGGCATACTGAATTTAGATGCCATCTTAGATGGCGGCAGGGAGTACGAGATTCAGAAGAAGCAATCACAAAGCAAAATAAAAAGCATTAGCAACAAACCACAAACCCTCTCATAATGCTGTCTTTAATGAACCAAAAGTAGGCTTTGACTGCTCTAGTAAGAAGCACAGTTGGAATAAAAACATCTGGATAAACTACAGGAGTCCCAATAGGATTTATGAAAATGATGATGCTTGAACCCTAATTCTGATTCCAGCATTTACAGTGAAATATTAGTTACTGCTGTGTATATGTTTTAACATTTTTTTTTTCAGTAATTATTATTTAGGGAAGATTTAGACTGCTAGAGATATAGCAGTTAAAAATCTTACTGATGTGTAGATAATGCTCCTCTTCTGCTTCCATTATCCTGTAACCAGATCTTCAGTGTGACTGAAGATCAGACAGGAAAATATGTCTATAGTTGCTGGATTGTTTGCAGTAAATAACTCTGCCACCTCTGCTAATGATACAACTCTGCCAAAACAGATCAATATTGTACTACTATGTTACCTTAGATGAAAACTAATGCAGAACAGTGTGCATGGTTTCCTTGCGCTCTCTGTTTGAAAAAATAAATCTTTTGATAAACATTAAATACAAATACGTCTCTACAGCAGGAAATTTTCAAAGTCTCACGTTGGAGTTAATTTGTGGAAGCATGTTCTAACCCTGTATATAAAACTGAAACTTTGGGAAAAAAGGCTACTATAATAATGAATCTTTGGGATGACATGTTTTAAGAATAGAAGACAGATTAAAACAATAGGATAAAACTTGCTTTTAAATTTGACTTAAAGATTCTAATGTTGGTCCAGAGAGTTAAAGGCTAATACGTAAAAGAGGCCTAAGTCTGAAGACTCTCACGAATCCTTGGTTCAGGTCTGCCTCTGTGAAAGCCCAGCTCATCATGGCCTTTGAGGCTGAAGCATCTAACGGCTTTTTCTGTCCACTAACTGTGATCAGGTACTTCATATAATGGATGGGTCTGCTAGGGAAGACAGCACATTGAAGCAGTGCATTAAAAATAGCAATAAATGCACCTCGGATGCTGTGTTTAGTTTTGGGCCCCTCTCTACAAGACAGACGTTGAGGTTCTGGAGCGTGTCCAAAGAAGAGCAATGAAGCTGTTGAGGGGTCTAGAGGACAAGTCTTATGAGGAGCGGCTGAGGGAACTGGGGTTGTTTAGCCTGGAGAAAAGGAGGCTGACGGGAGGCCTCATCACTCTCTACAACTACCTGAGAGGAGGTTGTAGAGAGGTGGGATTCAATCTCTTCTCCCAAATAACAAGGGACAGGACAAGAGGAAATGACCTCAAGTTGCATCAGGGGAGCTCTAGAGTGGGTAATAGGAAAAATTTCTTCACCAAAAAGGGTTATCAATTGTTGGAACAGGCTGCCCAAGGAAGTGGTTGAGTCCCCATCCCTGGAGGGATTTAGTGGTGGTTTTGGCAGCGTTAGGTTAATGGCTGGACTCAATGATCTTAAAGGCCCCTTCCAACCTAGATGATTCTATGATTCTAATCACTAGTGTTATGAAATGCAGGAGTTCTGAGTTCGTTAATTCCAGGTTGTGTAAATAACCAACTACGACAGTACTGCTGAAATGTTAGTGACCGTTTTTGTGATGGCGGGAAGATGGGATCCCAATCAGCCGGAGTGCAAACGCAGTCCTCGGCATCCCCACTCGGCCGTGGGGAGCCCTGGAGTGCACTCCCGCAAGTGGTCGGAGGTTAATTGAACACTAAGTCATAGACACTCTGTGTTTGTCAAGAACAAATAAAGTCAGGGTTGTCTATTTTGCCTTCACTGTAAGGATGTCTGGCCTGGTGAGGGAAAGGGAAGTAGTCGGGTTTCTGCCATGTTTCTGCCTGTTCCACACAACGCTGTCGCTGCTGGGGAAATGGCCTCCCACCAGCAAGTCGTGCGCTTATCGGCTCCTCTGAAAGCCAGAATTACTTTGAGCTCCACCTTATATGCTTACTCAAAATAGATAAATGGGATTACTTGTGCCTGGGCAGAAAATGGCTTATATTCAGTATTCAGGATACTGATCTGTATTTTGAAGAGCAGTGGTATCAGCAAACTTGCCTTGAAGCCAGTGAAGAAATGGCTGTAAAGCACTTCAAAATAGTTGTCGCTAAAATTCATCAAAGGGGGGGGAGATCATTTGATCTGATTCCCCAGAAAAGAATTAGCATGTTTCGGGTCTATTTGTACTCCTCAGCATCTTAGGTGATGCAATTGGGATTAGGTAAAGCCTGCAGGAGACACCAAGCTGAGGGAGGGGAACTTGAGAGGAGCTTGGTAAATGGTGAGACAGCCTCAGACCAACAAGATCAAACTCAGGAAGCCAACAGCAAAATGCAGCACTGAGTTGCAAAGCCACGAATGCAAAAAAGGGGGAACAACCGGCTGGACAGCAATTCATCAGAAAAGAGTATGGAAGTTTGTAGTGGACAACAAACTAAATGTGAGCCAGCAATGTGATGGTATGGAAAATGGCAGAGCCTGTTGTGGGTGGAATTAGCAATAGCGGTGTGGGTAAATCATCTCCCTCTAGTCCCTGCCAGGGCATGCAGGTGGCGAGGCTGGCCCCATTACGGGCACTGCACATGAGGGAAATGCAGAGCAAGAGGAAAGAGTCCAAGGAACTGCAAGAAAATGACAGCTTTAGAAAACGTGATTTGTGAGGAAGGGTTTGAGGAACCGTTTGGCTTAGTTTAGAGACGAGAGCAGAATTTTAAAAATCTGAAAAATACTGCCATAAGGAGAGGAATATTCTCGCCAAGGGCAGGGCAAACGATAAGTTGCTTAATAGCAGCGAAGAAGATTTAGGTAACAAATGAAGAACGCAAGTTTTGTAGATTAAGAAATAAACTGTAGACCCGTCTCCTTAGGAGACTGCAAAATAGCTTTTCTTAGAAGTGTTTAAAAATAGATTAGATGGATATCTGCAAGGGTACTAATTCAAAGCAGCAGTTAGCTTAGATCATCTCTTCACCTTTCCCTTCCAGCTGTGTGTTGTTACATTTCCATAATCTTTAGAAGAAATTCACTGCATTATTTATTCTGATAGGAATGCTTCGCTTCCATATGTCCAAATGAAGCTACCTGAAATTGCAGTTTGGATTGCTAGTCTACCTGAGATAAAGCATTTGGTTTTATTGTTTGACAGCTAAAGTGTAGCAGAAAATCCACGGGAAATCAATCCTGTAAATGACAAAGTTATTTGCCACCGTTTTGTGACTGTGAATACTGGCGAACCTTAAAGTATTAGTCAAGATTAATTACTCCTCGCCTCTTGTACTCAGCAAGTGTTTACATCAGAAATATATGCTGCAAAAGCACGTAATGCCCAGTAACACAAAATAAAGAAAGGATAATTTATTGGGTTTGGGAACGGCCAGTATTTGCCATAAAATGCGATATTTGAAGTTCTGATTTGAATGAAGATTCCTTTGTGTTTGGAGTGCACCATTATATTTAAAATGCAGGAAAAAGATACAAGCAAATGATTTTAAGCATTGCTAACCATACTGTAATCTTCTCAAATTCTTAGACTGAACACAAACAAGATTTCTAGTCATACTTGTGCCAGTTAGAGAAATTGAGAAGTCACACTGTAAGTAATGTCTGAACATTCCTTGTTGTGTCCAGCCTTTGAAATTGTTGAAATAGTGCAATTCACAACCAAAGCAATCTCATAGCGTTTATCTGTCAGCTGAATAACTTTGAAAACAAGCTGAAGTGACCAAAATGAATTCAGATGGAGTGAACTTTAGCTGTGTGACCCATTTAGGCTGGCTGGAGCTGTAGTCGATATATAATTTTTCATTTCAACCTGTTAAGTTACTGACTATGGATTTTCAATTTATTTATTTTCTTAATGAAATTGCTAGTTTCAGAATATAGTTGGTGAATGTACGCAATTTGTTTCCAATGTGTTTTCACCTTAGCACATAGCCTTTGGGATATGCCTTGTAAGTTGTTCAAATGCTGCCTTGGGGTCTACCCTCAGCTAGTACTTCTGGAGTTTTAATAGTCCACTCTGAATTGCGTAAAATTTATCGAAGGATGGGGAAAAAAAAAAATCATAGCAGCCAAGGTGAAACACTTGTGCTGCTGTTCCTCTGCCTATTAGCAGATTCCAGCTATTGTGGATTAGTTATCATCCAGCAGAGTCTATAAAAATTAAATCTCCTTCATTTTGTGGCTACTGCTTAGACCTACCTTCCCCATTTCTCCTTTTCTGTAAAATGTCATGGTACAGCTCCTGTACTCTTGTGAATTGTTTGTATTTCCCTTAACGTACTTAGTTCTTTGCAAAGCTTCCAACTTTCACTGTATGTCAGTTTTTCTCACACCTCCAATGTCTCAGTAATCTCTCCATTTAAATAATGTCAACTCTTTTCTCTGCTACCTAGACAGATAGAGTAAAGGAGATCTTTAACTTATTTTGTTGATTTCTACAGGGAAGCAACCACTGTTAAGACTAATAACACTGAGGGGAGAAAAAGATGGCACTACTCTGCAGGTAGATTATAATAATGTTACAGATTTTTACCAAGATTAAATCATATGATCTTTTAGCTCAAAGTACCAATGCACATATTTCCACATTTCAGTTCCAAAATCATGGCTATGCTTTACAAATTTGGAGGAGAGTTATTTTGTGTCAAAATTAATGAATGTCTTCCTTATCCAGGAGAACGGAAACTGTATCATCTTCACTTTCCTAAGAAAGCATTTTGCCTTTGTAGTTTTAGGTCTTTATTTGATGTCAGTTCTTGAATTTGAACGAGGAAAGAGGAAAGAAATGTACAAATATGCTACTTTGTCATTTTGAAAATAAAGTAGTGGAAGCTTGTGGCATCGGCTTGTGGAAGTTGGTAGACAACAGGGGTTTTATGATAATTTACAGGAACATTTCAGGAAGAATGAGTTATTACTGTAAGATTTTAATGACGTTACCCTCCTGATAGCACTCCCACTTTTCTGTCCTCTTATTACTACGTACTCTTGCAGGTGGACTTTACTGCTGTTGTTAACTAAATGTATACACAACTTGGTTTATGTTTTCTATCGAATTTGAAGTTAGGTGCACAGGATTGAATTTGCTTAAGATTTAAACCTTTGCAGTAGGGTTATATGCAGAGCATGGGAGGGGGCTTTTACTTAAGCAGAAGTCATGCATGTTTATGAATGAAAATAAAAAAAGTTAATAATAACACTCATTATGTGAGAGAATGTATCAGGACCCTTTTCTTTTATCTACAATTATCAAATGTCAGAAAAAGCCTCAAATGTTAGCAGAGAAATCCCATCAGTGCCTATGAGTTTGGAATCTCATGGAAAAGTCCTGCTGGTTAGCTCATGTTGATGGCTGGAGCTAGCGCAGCACTGATTTAACGAACACTGGATGTGTGACGGGCAAGTGTTAAAGAAGGCACATCAGTGGTGCCTCTAAAGCTAAAATCAACAGGGCTGTATGGGAAAATATTTTAGATGTGTGTGGTTCACAGTTGGTTGTAAAGGGTTATTTTAAGACCTGAAAGAACAGCAATATTTTCTAGAATGGTAATGCAAATTAATGCCCGTGAATATTTTCCTTCAAATTTACCAATAATGCATAAAGTAATCTAGGAGCTCAGATCTAGAAGTTTTTACTGTGTTGCTGTGCTTGGGAAAGCTTTTAGTCCGCCCTGCTGTGAAGTGATTTGAGAAAACATCAAATGTAATAAGTTAAAAATGATTTTGCTCTATTTCCTTGTGCTGCTCCTACCTCCTGTCAAATTGGTTGTTTAGCATAATCGAGTCACAATAAAAGTATAATTGATTGCAGCTGGTACTTAAAGTTCCTGCTTCGGTTTCAGACTGAGCGAGATCTTGTGGAGACAAAACTTGTCTGTTTTTCCCAGCAATATCAGTTGGTCTAATTTAAAAGAAATAAATTTGTGCACAAATTACATGGTGGCAGAAAAGATGTATTAAATGAGACAACCTCACATCAATATAGATTTTTCTTTGTTGCACCTACCTTTCATCTGCAATGACACTAATGACTTCCAATACAGTAGCAGACTGTTCACTTAGTCTCACTGAGATGAAGGAAATTCCGATTACAGACAGGTTTTTCAAATGCATAATCGCTTCCTATTGTGGATAACCACACTGAAATTGCTGATTCTCAGGGGTCAGAGGACTTGGCACGTTCTCATGAGGAGGCCTCTTTCTCTGAGCTGACATCTCAGGCCAGGCTTCGGAAAATAGACTCTACATTTGCCATACTCTTTCTTCCACACTCTGTACTTCCCTAACTGTGTCTCAAAGTTTTTTTCCAAAAATTAATATTCACAGTACCCCATGAGGAATGCAAGACTCTCACCCAGTTTACAGTAGAGTAAGCATTATGGTAGTGTCCTAGAGATCCCCATCTTTATATCATTCAATGAAGAGGATGCCTTTGTCACAAAGCGCTGTTGAAGCTGTCTTGCTGAAAACAAATGTACAGTCAGAAGTACGTAGGAGTTAGCCAAGTATTAGTTTTGTCACTTTTCCCCACAGATTTAATGACATTAATTGTGAGACTGCTATTAGCCTGATTAGGTTTCCATAATAATGAATATTGCTCTTATCTTTGGCCTTTAAACTTGGGTCTGCCATGCATGGACTAAAAAAAACCCAAAAAACCCACTCATCTGAACTATGAGGTGCTACACTGTTGGGATACCACTTGACTTGCAATAAAGTAGAAGGTGATCTTGTATAAACGCAAAAGACAGCCCTGCAAAAGGACTTCAATGACAGTGCTGAAATTAGAAATATGTTCTCCCCTCATGATGTCAAGCAAGTAAAAAAAGCATAGCTTATTTCATTGATTGGGGTATGATGGTATAATACCATTTTTTAAAGCAAAGCAGGGTTTGTGTTGAGGCTTTAAATAGTTTGTTGAGAAATTTTTGAGGCAGGAAAAACTGGAAAAAATGTTGAAATGTCACAAAACAGTTGGCCAGAGGATTTGAAATTATGGTATGAGTTGAGAACATCAGCCTGCAGTGCCTGGTAGCCATTGACTAAGACACTTTTGGGCATGCTTGGGAAGACACTTCCATCATAGCCTACTTCAGTTCGCAAAGAACTCTCTAAGGGTAGTGGGCTGCAGTGGCATTTTCACCCATTTTTCTTTTGTGGGTGAAAGGCGTTGTCACATTTTTTTTTTTTCTGAAGAAAAAGGAGAAGGCATAAAGGATCTATGCAATGAAACCGTTTGGTTCAGTGCACCTGCACAATGCACAGAGACTGCATTTCTACAATTGTTATTAATGTTCTTCATTTGTGCACACTGGTCACTTGAAGTGCTTGTCTAAATTCATTCATTATTTGTAATTTGGTACTAATTATTCGACTAATTTCTTCTTTTTTCGTGTCTACAAACTGTCAATGATGGATGACATTTTTCCCAAATGTATTTCACAGAGAATTTATCAAATAATTTCATCAGCTCATTAACAAGCAATTGTGTGTATTGGTTATAGGAAAACTGGATGACCGTTCCATCCCAGCTGCATGGTCCTAGATCCTATGCAGACATACGAGGTGTTTCATTAACTTCCATCACATTTTATTCCTTTGCATTTATTATTCGAGTTATTTCACTGGAAGAGCTCCTTGCTGAATTGGGTTTGGTGTGAATGCTTGAGAAGTGAATTCCGTTTACATGAATTGTGCTGCTAGTAACTTTATTCATTTAGAAATTCTGCCAGTAAATAGACTATTCAGAGAAAATAAACACAGATGCTCATACATACAATAGCAGATTAATTTAAAATTTCAACTAGTATTCATAGAAAATAGTTTTCAGTATTTTTGCAGACCTATTTGCAGTAGTAAAATAAAAATTATTTTCCTTGTTCATACTATTACGACTGGGTGCAATGTATGTTGTGTGTATGCTCTCGGTCACTGTTAGCATGAAAATAACATGTCAGGGATTTATTTTCGGTATAGCTTGCTAGTTTTTTGAGTAAAAGCTGTAGTAACAACTATTTTAGAAGAGAGTTTTAAAATGGTACAAGGAGCTTCAAAGGCCTCAGACCAAAAGTCTGAGGTCCAAAAAGCAACAAAAAAAAAAAGCGTTTTTTGTATTCATTTTAAATTTTTCTGTGACTGGGCATTTATCTCAATCAGATATTTTCTTTGAACTTATAAAAAGTTGGTTTCTTCTTCGGGAGTATTTGCATTTGGTAAAGCGATGATTATAATATGGCTGCTATTATCTTATGTGAGCTTTGTGCTGTAACTAAATAAGCATAGGAAATATGGTAGAAAAGAAATTAGGTGAAAATCATTCCAACATTGCTCTCTCTCTTTTGTACCATGCTACATAAATCTTTTCCGTATCTAAAGTAACCTTAGTCATCTACATTTAAGATAAAGGAACAGAGCCTAAAACTGCAGATCACATGAGGCTTCTTTAGTGCTAATTAACTTACTTAGCTCGGTTGGTTGGCAGTTTTTAATCACTATAAAAGCTCCTGTGGATATTTTAATTTGTTTTCATTTTAAAAGCAGAAACATATGGTTCTTTAAAAGATGTGTGGCCTTTTCTTTACCCATTTGAGAAAACATAATTAATGTTTTCATGTGCAGACACACGTTTCGTTTCATAACCGCTCATTTTCAAACTTAACCCCTTGGAAACATAGAGTTATTGTGCTGAGAACAGTCAGCCTGTAACTTCATTTCCTGAAGACCTTGTCTTTTTAATCTTAATAATAATAATAAAAAAAAATGTTTGCAAGTATTTCTACCAAAATGATGCAGCTTTCAAAATGTACTGACAAACTGTTTAAAGTATAGAGCCTATCTCATTTAGACTTTCAATATTTGTCTTTAATAATTACCATAATAAAAGCTAGAGGGTAGTTGGTCTGCCTTCAGACATGCTGCTTCAGCTCTTGGCCTCTCTATGCTATTCTTCACGTTTTGCCTCATCATCTATATTAGAAATTGCTACCCGCTCCAACTCTAAACAAATCCTCTAAAATGGTTATAATTTTTTAGTTGAAATATTTGATGTAGACCAACCCCAGTCTTATGACATTGCAAGCCCAGGTATCATATTCTCTTGTGAGTAGGTTAAAAAAAAAAAAAAAAAAAAAAGGCTACTATGAGGCAAGTAAGTGGAATCCTCCTGGGCATGATTTGGCTGTGGCTGTCCATTACTCAAACTATTAATGAACCGTTAATGAGTAATTCAACAAGCAATGTTAATATGCCTGCTTTCATGAAACAGACATACGTAACAGTGTTTATAGCGCATAGTCTGCATGTGGGTCAAAGACCTAACAAACTGGAATGCTTGTTTCCCAGTTATTTCACTGCTTCTCTGATTTCATTTCTAGCTTTGTCCTACAAGGCAAGAGTGGGAGTCTCAAAATTATGGATATTTCTCCCTAGGAATTCTATGTGATCAAGTTAGTGATAAATGATCAATGATGATGATTCTAGAGTCACATTGTAGAGTTTACTAGTGCTGACAGATAAATAAGATTCAAAATACAGTGTCCATATCTCATTCACCAATTGATACTCATTTAACCAGTGACAGTTGCAAGTGCAAAAGCCAGATGTAACAACTTTTTAATACACTTAGATTTTGAAATTTTATGATAAGAGCATGAAAGGAGCAGTTTTTATCATTTTGAGAATGTCGTTTTGATTCACTTGAGTCTCACTATTACCATTCACTATCGCTGCTACCATTCAGTGTAGTTTTAATTTGGTCTAAATTGTTGAATGAAACAAGTCAAAGAAAGCTCATGAAAAATTTGTGTGTGGAGCGCGCTTAATCTCATTTCATGTGTTGTTTGAAAATGAGTGTGACGAAATACTTCATATAAATTAAAAGACATTCCCCCCCATCCCAAACCGCAAAACAATGTTGTAAAAAAACTTGCAATATTCTGTTCCAAAATAATTCCTTTGCAGGGTAGAAACAGTAGGAGGGGAACCCAGAAAAAAGCATATCCGTACTAGCTTTCGCCTGAATGCATGTTTTTTGCTGTAAAATATGTAAAGAGGCATCCACAGAGTCATTTTTCTCAGAGCCCCTGTGACAGCACCGGAGCATACCAAGAGGAGCTCTCTTGCAGTTTGGCTGCAGCTGGGCTGAGGCTCTTTACTGCAGTAGCAGTACGGTACCAGATTGGGATATATTTTTCCACTTCTGCTGGAGGGATTGAGTTTTCTGCCTGCTCTGCCAATATAACCTGGCTTGCTGATAGGCTCGTCATTGTCACCGGGAGGAAGGAACATGCGGGGAGGAAATGGTGCCTTGGTTGTCGCTGCTCTCTGGAGCAACCACATCTGGGCCCAGATAGCGAGGAGAAAGGGAAGCGAGGATTTCCACCCATTGTGTTTAGGAAATGTCTTCAGCGATTATGAAGGCTCTTAAGTAGAAGTCCTTTTCCTGCACTTTCAGTTAAAATCTAGTTTTATTGCATTTCTATGGGGGAATCACCTCAGCTAAGTCAGAATCAGCCCCATATATGTTTCTGTTATGCTGAAAAGAGCAGAACTCTGCTCTCCACAAGCATTGCATCAGAAAACACAGTTGTCGCTGAGACCAAATGGGGATGTTGTGCCGCTTTCTGTGACCAAATGAGTTTGAATGTGACTGAAGAGGGTGAATATATGTGAATGTACTCTTCATTCATTTGCATTTTACAAAATTGTCTTTTTTTTAAATTTTATTAGTGCTGTGCATGACACTGTCAACATATTAGCTGCATTTGCACTGGATTTCCTTTTCGTAGCAGTCATCAAAAATGTTTCTGAGTGTTCACATTTAATCGGTATTACACACCTGGGAATGACTACTAATACAGTAGGATTTAAAATGACCTTTCTGCCTGATAATTAAAATACGAGAGCGTCACACATCAGTAAAAATCCATATTGCCTGGGAAGTTAGGGAGTAAATATATCTAAAAAGAAAAAAGGGTAAATATAGCGTGCAGGGTATGCTTATGCAATATTGCCATGTGAGGATGGCAGAGGACAAAGAAAGGTTGTCACGGCGAGAATGACATCAAGGCAGCCTTCTGCAGAGCCTGGGAAACCCTGAATTTCATCTTGGGGCCTCACTAGCTAGGCGTTGTTGATCCCGAAAAGCCAGGTTGGACGCCTCGTGGCACACATTCCTGGGTACGGGATGAGAACCCAGCGGACATCCCAAGTTTTTGCCTCTCCACCTCCGCTTTCCCGGGCTGTACCGCAGGCTGCAGCGGCCTCTGTTGGAAAATCCCCATCTCCTCTGCCTGCCTTCAACTAGAGCTGGTCCAAAGCCTCCCAGCATCTCCGCACTGCCTCTCCTGCCCCTCTTCTGTGGCATCCAAGGGGAGCTTGACCTTGTCCTTCAAGGCTTCCAGGCCAGAGCGATGCCCCTGGCTGGCTGGGGGCTTTCACTGCGTCTCAGATGAACTATGCGGTGGTTCTTCAGGAATAAGGAGGCCTTTCCCAGTTCTCGATGCTGCGGGAGTGCTGACAACAGTAACGCCGCGTGGGAAACCGAGTATTAAAAGGCAGCGCGTTTTTGCTTTTTGGCTGTAAATTGATGCTCTCTGCAAAGACGTTTCAAACGTACGGCGCAGCTGGGGGAGCTCGGTGTTCACCGGTATCTCCCGGAATAGCAATAAAAGTAAGGGCAGATTTGGGGCTTGGTTCAGGTTAGGGTATCTCGGCTCGCTCTGCTTTTTGTGACATTCAAGTCATGTAATTGATATGTCAGCAAGAGTATATGAAATGAACGCTCTATTAATAACTTGCCTTTAACAGCCACTTAACCCAGAACCTTAGCTTGGCGTTGAAACTTTCCCCGATAGTGCTTTGCAGCGATCGTACTGACAGCGTGTCTTGGAAGTTAATGGGATGCCTAGGAACAAACGTTTGGCAGGACTGTCGGCTTTTCGAGGTTTATTTCAGGTACAGTTTGTCTTGGTGTAAGAGACTTGGAAAAATCTGTCTCCGGTGTATTCTGCTTCTTTCTCATCCTTTCTCTCACTTCTGTGCTCGGAGTGATTTCCCTACCAAATTTGCAAAGCTATTTTTTTGTTCCTTATTCTGTATCCCTTGTAATAACTCCCTTCAGTTGTAACACTAGTAGAAAGCCAGTGAGTTTTATATGCCTATATATATATCTCCACACAAATACAACACATTTACATGATATAAATTTATATTACCTATTTATGGGGGGACAAAAAAAGCATATTGTCCTTTGTAGTTTCCATTTTCTGGCTGATAATTTGCTTTATTTCTCTGCATTGAACCGCAGTGTGTATATTATCTGTGCTACAGATGCAGTCTGTACCAATGTGTTCTAAAAAGTGGCAATATGGATATAAAAATGTTAAAAAACAAGAATAAATACTTTTTGCCAATCCCAAAGTAAAATGAGGGCAAAACTAAGTTTTTGACCTGTGGGAATTTTAGTAATTTGTATCTTGTTAGAATAAAGTCTTATGTTTATAAGACTTTAAGACTTTATAAGTCTATAAGACTTTTAAAGTTTTTATAAAACTATAAGAAACTTATGTTTCTTAATCCTTTGGTCAAGCCTTAATTATACTTAGACATATGTTATCCTGCATTTACACAATTGGGGGATGACAGAAGAATGCATGAGACCAAATAAATATTTAATTACCAAAAAGTTTTCAGAGAGTTATACATAAAGCATCCTGAACAATGAAAAGCTGCTTTAGGCCTTAAATGAATTTACTAGCTAAACCAGGAAGGCAGCAAAGAATTTTTAAATTTGCCACAATATCTGTAGTCAGCCTGTCTTAGGAATAGGGACAGTGAAGTCAGGTTTAGATTTAAAGAGAAGCGACCTACGCCTAGAATCAGGTTTAGATTTAAATAGCATCTGAATTTAGAAGCGAGGAATGTAGTTGTAAAAGCTGTGTGTACCTGCACATGACCTTGTAATGCATTTTTGCAAAAGCTCCATCTTGCATGCAGCACAGAGGGACATGTAGACAAATTTGAGGTCTAAGGGAGTGGAACATCCACACCGAAGGAACTTGTTGAAATGCCTTCTCACTTGCACTGAAACAAGCACATCTAATTTTAGTTAATGTTATAGCATTTACAGTAATATATAAATGTACATAAAATTACTGGTCATTATTTTATCTAATCAAAAGACCTAATCTTAGGGGGCTTTATAATATTTTTGAGTTATGTTCTTTCTACTTTATAACGCTGTATGCAGTTTTTGCAACACGCACACATGTCTATGTGTGTATATATGTTTTTACCAGTTGTATTTCTCTGTGAGAGAGCTGAGAGTCTTTTGTGTCATTTGATCCATGGTGCTTTGTAGTCTACAAAAATCTTAGTGTAAATAAAGTTACTGTCTTATATAGTCCTGTTTCAGTCAAAGAAATATCTCTTGAGATTGAAGCTGGGATGGATGTTGTTACATTTTGAGTAACAGACCTGTAGCTTTCTGATAAACCTTACATTTTTTGAAATATTTTCTGAGGTAAGTTACATATGGCATTTAAAAGACCATCTAACATACGAAGGTAATGTTGTGTATTCAGTTTTCATTTTGTTTATAGATATGACACATTACAGGCATATCCATATAAGTCTTTTTAATTTATTTCATATACTGGATAAAAGTATGATGGACCACTCTCTTTGGCTCTTGTGAGCCAAGCAGTTTGCTCACAAGGGTAATCCACCTGATCACTTAGGTTTCAAGCTTATCTATCTATTGAAAACTAGGAAAAGATACAGCTAAGATCTGCAGGGAAAAAATCAATATGCTGAACAGATCTTACATAAGCAAGGAGTTCAAAAGATGTAGCTGAAAACGTGATGAAAACCACTTTCAGGGTGTGTGATGGAATGCATATTCTGGAAAAGAATCTAAAATGGTTGTACTTAATATGTATGAGACAAAGGCAAATGCTTGTTTATGTCTAGTTTGGAAGGGATTGTAATGTAGGGCGATTTGGGATTTTCCTGCCATTCAGGCCCTCTCTGCTACACTACTTGTGTTGCAGTATGACCTTGTAAAGGTTGAACAGTTGCTATGTTTTTCTTTCTCTAGAATGGGAAAAATAGTACAGGACCTTCCCTGTAAATGCTTCCAGATCCTTTCATGGTATACCACATGATTTTAGAATGACACTACTGAAAAGATTTTCAACATTTTTTAGTCATAAAGGGTGCATTTTTGACAAAATCTTTCACCTCGCTTTTTTATTGACTTGCATTATTTTTTTAAAAATAATGTTACAGTAAGAAGGATGAAATCAAGTTGTGTGTACATGGTTAATATTGGCATGTGTCATGTTCTTGCTCTGCATCCCTCAGGAGGAAAGAGAAACTAAAAATGCTGACCGTCACTAACTTCTAGCAGCTAAGCCAGAGAAATAACTGATCTGCTGAGATCAGTAGCAAGTGCTGTAAATACTCGTGTTTAAAGGTGCACGCAGTACTTTGTGTGTAATATAAATCAGGGAAAAAAGTGCTACTGCAATGATATAATTTCAAGTTGCTTTGCTGTAGGAGACCTTGAACTCTCTAGCTGGGCTTTCTCATACTGCATGCAAAATAACATTCTTTGATTCCTTTTTTTTTTTTAAGCATCTGGCTTGCCTTTGGTGCAAGAAAAGGTTAATAGAAGCTTTCCTTGATTCAGTGGACCAAAACTGTGTAGTTAAATGCAGATCTTCATCTGAAGTATGTGGTAGCTCACTTGAAACAGTACAGGCACCGGATGGTCTGGCTCTGACACCTCCAATTCTGCAAGTACTTATGTGTGTCTAAACTGGTTTAAAATCAGTGTGACTTAAGCATACACTTAATGTTAATTACCTGCTTAGGTGCTTTGCAGAACTGATGCTTTAATTGGATCATATATATTGGAAGCAGCTCTTACCGATACTGCAAATACCGTACTACAGTTTTATAGTCCTCAGATCTTTGCAATGCTGTTGCAGAATTGAATTATAGCCTAGGTCACAGCCTGCAGTTTTATTCTTATCCTGGAATTTTTCCACCTTTTGTTTGCATTTTCTGTTACATAACTAGTATTTTAGTTCTTAAGTTTCCCAGGCTTTTTTCTCACCCTTTTACAGTTAGACTCAGAAATAAAGTAGATGCCTGTGGGGAGAGGAAAAAGGAAGGGGGAGTGCAAGAAGTAAAATGAATCATGCCTGTGCATGAACAGGGATGTGGTAGCTATTTATACCATAAATACCAGATTAGCAGGATTTAAAATGTTATTGCTCTGTGGGTCTTTAAAGGCATTATAAACTCTTAGGTTAGTTCTGCTTCACTACTTTCAAGGTAGACTTATTTAAAAAGAGGGACATTTGCTTTCATTTTTAAGAGGATTTATAGTACATAGGGGTTTTCCTGGACTCATAAACTGTTTCTTCACCCACTGCCTGCTGTTTGAAAGAGGGGCTGGTGTACGCTTGCCAAAGAGAACAGTCCACTGATAACCTCGCTCCTAATCTCACCAGCTCTCAAATGATTCATTGCAGATTGGTGGAGTCTCTCCTGAGAATCCCCAAACACATTTGGCAACCTGCCCGCACTGTGCAGTCAGTTCTGGCTCTGGATTTGGCATTCCTCAAGGAGGAGGGTACGCTGCCTGTCCTGTTACCCCCAAACCGCTTGTATTACGTGGGGGAAAATGTTTGTTATTTCTTGGTAAGTAAAAGAATAACTTGTTAATTACAAATTTGGCAACAAATTCCTGGAAGAACAGAAACAAAAGGTGTCGCCAAGATGTATTGAAACATCCCTCCATACTTCTGAGTCCGTTCTGTCTGTCAGAGCAAACAACATGATCCCGAAATGCACAATGCCATTCTGAAAGTTTTTTCTTAGGCTTAATCCCTTTCCTTGGTCAATGTTACTAACTGGCACACCTTATTTATTAGCTAACTACTAAATGCAAATTAATCTACAAAGCAGTCTCTGGAGCAGAGCTGTCTCTTCTGATTATTCCTTTCAGACTTCTAGCCCTGTGAGGCAGTAAAAAACGCAAACAAGGCTTTTCTAGGCTAGTTATGGTATATTGAGGGCACTATGCTATATATGTTTATTTCCACATTATACCCTAATCTAGGAAGTCTATAATTCAGTAGGTACTAGCTTTCTCTAACAGATGTCTCAGGAAGAAAAAAAATATCTCTGTCTCTCAACATTTTGGCATACAATTCATCCTTCACTTGATGTGCTTTATTTTATGTATTTTACGTCAGATACATTTTTTTTTGCCTTGATGATTTTCTTGCCCGGGAGGTGAGAGCTAAATGTCAGTCAGTGTGCATGACAAATTACTTTTCTTTCGTGTGGATTACCTTGAAAACACTAAAGGTGTTGCTGGCGGTAGGGTAAGCTGATAACAGGGTAAAGGAGGGGATTCTTGTTTCAGCAGTAGCTGGGGAGGGTGAGAACTGACTGCAGGCTGGCCCCAGAGGGAAGGCTCAAAAACCAGCTTAGCCTATTTGTGGTGCCTGCTGAGAGATGTTGTAGTTGCGGGACGAAATGTTTCTTGGTGAAAATGATTTGGGAAATGAGTAGGAAAGGAACAAGTATTCTTTACAGCTCGTGTATGCACAACATTCTCTTATTTCAGTCATTTATTAACATCTGCAAACGGAAGCTGCTGCCTGAGTTGGAAGCTGGCTAAACAGAAGGCTGGTGGGCTTGACGCAGCGATGTCCTCAGAGTTGTCTGATTTGGCCATTTGTGGTGCTGTGATGTCAGAGCTGTTTTGAAACCATCCCCTTGAAATGGATTTGGGGATGGTGGTAATGCCAAGTGTTTTTAATAGTCCCACTGGGAAGTCTATGAAAACAAAGGAATCAGCAAGTAATGCTGTTAAGAAAGCTATTGTCCCCGGGAAAAAGGACATCTTCCATGCAGTTGCTCTAGGTGTCAGGTAAAGACATGAATATGTAAAGTGTATGTTGGACCTGAGCTTCTGGTATGACAACCCCCTGAAATACAGAGTAGTACGGCTGGGGGCAACTGAACCTTTTGTCAGGCTAATTAGTGGTTAAACAAAGCAAGTGTGTAGGGATTAACTTTCTGGTAGAACTGATGTGCCTCTAATAGGTGTTAAGTGCTTGCCACACAATGTTTTAAAGAATTCATGCAGGTGTTTTTGTCTGTGGGAACTAATTATCTTTGCATATAATCTTCTGCAGCCATGGTGTGATTCTAGCCATCTGAGAAAACATGCAATTTATTTTGCTATAGTGACATGGTTTCTTTTAGGGGAAAAACAAAACCCAAAACCCACTACAGATAGACTGGGATCTATATGAATTTAATATATAGGAGACCTAAATATTGTCATTATCAAAAATATAGCAATACCTTTTTTCTTTTTTAGAGTGAATGAGAGTATAACGATGAGAGTATAATCTGATGATTGGTCAGATCTTTGTAGAGTCCAGTTTTGATTGGCAATATCTGTAGAGGTCTGCTAATCTAAGGTTTGAAGGATAGGAGTATAATTCCTCATGGACTGCATGAGCTCCCTGTGCTGTTTATGGGTGATTTAGAATGGGACTGTAATAATTCTGTAGTTCTCAGGGAGTGAATCCGTGCAAATGGTGTGCTGATACCCCACTGAATGGAGTCACACGCAGACAAAACGAATGTGAGTGAAGATCAATGCAGAGAATTCCATATAGTACTTTATTTCTTTATTCTGCTTCTCTCTTGTTCAGGAGTCAAAAAAATGCTCTCCTTGGAGCACTGTGCATGGAGTGGTAAGAATGTCATTCCTCTCCCTTTTTCAACTGAGTGCTAAGAACAGCAGATAAATGTTTTCAAATCAAAACTGCTGCTCTGCAGAGTTATTTTACTATGTGAGGTGCATGTTCAAGTGTGCATAATTTCACAGATTAAACCCACAGGCTTTTGCTTTCCCGTGCTTAAAAACCACGATCTATAGAGAACTGATTTAGCATGGCCTGCTTCAAGATGCAAATCCATTTTCACCTTGCTAAGATGTATATTTGAGATCTATGTAATCAAAATTCATCTTCAGACTCAGTATATTTGTAGGGAAAAGTGAAGAAGAGTTGAAAATCAATCCAACTCTATTCAGTCCAACTGGAAATTAAGCCAATTTCAGTGATAGTCCTATTAATAGCTCAATCATAACAAATAGTGCCAGTTTCTAGAAGTATTGCCTTAGTCAGGTGAGAGAATTTTTTTAGCCAGCCTAATACACAGCCTGTAATTGATTCTGTAATAACAGCATTATATCAAATTAAGGAACATCAGTGTCTAGGGAGGCAAAGAATAGGACACCAGGGCTTTCATCCTTAAACCTCTGGTTAAACTCTAGCGTGGGGCCATGCTGTCCCCTTCCTGGAAGTCTCTAACATAGCGATGCGTTTCCTCCCTGGATGGGTGATTCAGCACTGGGAAAAGCTGCCTGCCTACTTGAGCTGCTTCTAAAACATCTGCGGGAGCACTTACTGGAACTCACACGTGTGGGCTGCAGCACACCAGTATCCGTCGCCTGCCCTGGGACCACCTGGCAGCAAGCTCAGCTCAGGGCATGCAAGTCCTAGGAAGCATTTGGGAGAGGGCTGTTTACAATATTTGCAAACACTTCCTCGGCGTGTTTGTGTTTCCTTTACCCACTCCTAATTCACATGCACAAGGATATTTTTTGGTTGCCTGGCAACCAGCGGGAGGCGTAGGGGATGGAAAGTGGGATTTTGGTACATCTATTTGGTTTTCTTTCCAGGCAGTGTCAGAATAGGTGATCCTGCATTCAGATTGCCTAACGCTTAGTTTGCATGTGTTATTGCACCACTGTTTTTATTATTGATAAGGAACGATATTAACTGCCTGGGTTGCTTGGCCGGGAAAGCAGCAGGCTCGCCAGAGCCCGTGCTGGGCAGTCCCTGTGATCTCCTGAGCACTCCTGTCCTGCCCCCAGCACACACTGGTGGTTAGCCAAAGCCGAGTGGTCTCCGGAGTGGGAATAGAACCACCACACCCATTGAAAACGAACGGACAAAAAAGAACGTTTCCAAGATGCCGTGTTTCTCTTAGGATGGGGTTTTGGTTTCTTTCCTGCCTGTGAAAACGAAATAGTAATAGCACTAGCTTTCTAACCGGGGGCTAGTCAGCACCAATGTTTTTGTCAGTATAGGTTTCCGTTTTTCAGTGTCAAATTCTTTCATTCGGGTACAAAATAATACACTTGAATTGTGAAAAATATAATCTATACATAGCCATTGTCGTTAATTTTTATAGAAAAGTAAAGAAAGGTGAAATCTGTCCGGTATCGTACCATGGTAACCGATGTCTTTTCTGACATGTCGTATGATGCACTGCTACTGTGCAATTGACATCTTTTTTTTTTTTTTAAACAAAGAGGAGGGGAAATGGATTTAGACTGTGTGGTAAGGAAAGGTGTTCAAGAATCCTAATGTGCTTCCATTTGACCTAAAAAGTAGTTCTGAATTGCCAGAATTTCCACAGGAAAAAAAGAAATTCAGAGCTCTTGTTGGCTCCAAATCTTAATTGTTTTAATTTTTTTTCAAACGCCTTGAGCAATCAGTGCCATACCAACTGCCACCAAGGTCAGTGAGGTTGCTTGCGGTGTTTCACGTTGCCCGGGGGCAGAGAGGCTGCTAACCTTGCAGTTACACACTGTGAGTGTGATTCCATTTTCTGGAGTAGAGGCCAGCTGTCAAAATGAATGTTTTTGTTACATGCACAAATGAAATGGGTATCTGAATAAGATTGTTAAGGGGGTTTGCTGTTGAATTTTTTTTTCTTCTTCTCCTGGAGAAATAAGCCAGTACTAGACGTATGCAAAGGCATCTTTCTTGCCGTTTTCCTTCTCTCCCCAAATGTTCTTTTGCACTTCTAATTTGTGAAAACACTTTTGGGATCTGAGAAGTATAAAAATATGTCCACATAAATGTGAGAAATAGGATGATAGTAAAAAACACGGGTATGAAGCAGTGATTAGGATAGCGCATCTAGATGTGTCAGGATAGTTCACTACTTTCTAAGTTCAATGTGGTAATTACAGAGATGGATCTACAAGAATCCTGTGGGCTAGCACTGAAAGGGAGATGAAGATTAGATGGTTATCTGTGACATGGAGTATAAAGTCCAGGACTTTACACTGCTGGCCTTTAATCCAGCAGATCCCGACCTACCACATTTGCTGTCAATTGACACTATAACATCGATGGGGCAGCGTATGTGCTGCCTGACCAACTGCCAGCTCTTCGCAGCAGTGTCACGGGTTGCGGGTTAGTCCCAGGTGCACGTTGACAGCTCAACGATCCTTTGACATGCAGAGATACTGCCAAAAGTATCGGCGCAACTCAGGCTCGCTGAGGTCATCCAATAAAGCCCTAGCCCTAGTCGATTTTTTTTTGCTTCGCATACGTTCCCCAGCGCTAGCAGGGCAATGGAACGGGAGAGCGGGGATGGCAGTGTGCAAACCAGCTTTCCTCAAACTCTTTTGCAAGGAGAACTTGCCTACCTGCACCACAGCAATCATTCTCCAGCTTGAATTTCTAGTTTTAGGGGTTCATAGCAATGGTAATGGTGAATTATGCAACAGTGAGTTGACATGTATTTTAGTTATATCCCATATTTATAACTCTTCCCTCTTCTTGGGTGTTCTTTTTTTTTTTTTGTTTGGGGTGTGTATTTGGTTCTTGCATGTCCACACTCAATAATAAGTGAAAATTTCAATTTGAAAACAAAAGGGGATAACTTTTAATTGATTTTCTGTTGTTCTGGTTGCTGTTGGTTATTTCCATGCTGGTGAACCGTAACTATGTAGAACTGCTACGTGTCTTACAAAGTAATTTTATACCATATGCTCTGTGCTTGCAGATAAAGTTGCTGTAATCAGTGATAGCAAGTGTATTACTTTCTGTAACATCAATGTGAGTTATAATTGATGTCTGGCAGTTTGGAAACGGCTCTTATCAAGACCATACAAAGATTATAGCGCAATCATTGGTGGTTTAAACAGTGCTCACAGAGATTGTTGCTTCCTATTGGGTATCTTTCTTTGACAACTCTTACCATATGTAGGTTGGCACTTTTGCTACAAAGCAATCTTTGATTACTCATTTTCTTAAAATGCGTTCAAAACCATCAAGTGTTTGCCTTCAGCACAATCAGGACCATGTCATGCATTCAGGGGTTTGTTAAAGGAATGTGAGCATTTAAAAGAGGTAATTCATTCCTAAGGCTGCTCCATCCCTTGCATTCTTGGTAGAAAAAGAATTTGATAACATTATTTTATGTGTATGTTCCTTTTGCCGTATCTTCCCTTTTTGCCACCTGTGGCTGCTCATATCTGTATTTAGTGCTTTATCAAAATCATGTAGTTCATAAGCTTTTTGGTGTTTGTCTCTACTCCTGCCTGTTTTCTTTGTGTCTGGGATGTTGGGGTTGAACCTCATACTGACTCCTAAGAAACTTGTCCTGGAAACCCTAACCACATTCTAGGTCAGTGGGCTTGGCCAAATGTTGGTATATGTGTATTAAAACCTTTGAGGGATGACATATTACATGGATGAATGGAATGGGATAAACAAAATGAAAAGGTGGGAAAAAAGGTAGTACTATGTGCTATTTGCAGAGTGGAAACTGAGACAGAGAGTATCTGACAGAGGTAGGAATTACACCTGTGTACCAGAGTTAGTAGTCTGGTACCCACAGTTCTATCATCTATTTTAATAATAATAATGGATCATTAACCAGGCCTGGACGTGTTTGATGCCTTAATTTGGGCAGGACCTTATGAGCAACAACTTTGAGAGTGGCTCTTGTGCTTGTCAAATGCTATGTAAGGACGTGTGATAATGCTGTCAGGGATTAGGCAGCAGCCGCTAAAAGTGCCAAAGGTTATCCTGCTTTAGGAACAAGGCACGGGCCCTTAATATTTCCGCTCTGCACTGAAATGAAGGAGCATCAGGAGTTGTCTCCACCTGCATTGGTGACACCTACCACCTTAAGTTGTGAAGGTTGAGCCGAGCTAGAAATCAAAGATAACACTTCTGTTCTGCTTTAAGCTCTTTTCTCTTTCCTTCCCTCTTAGAATCCCCTCCTTTCTTTGTTTTATGTTTTCTTGTTTACACTTCTCATTTATTTCAACTTTCTATGTCTTTGGCTCTTTTGGTGGCTTGGTTTATATTTATGATTGGTAATATAAGATAGTGTATTTTCCTTTTTCTGATTAATATGGAATATTTTCAGACTTCAGCTACAAAAACTCTTCCAGCAAAATGTTATTCCAAATTCTAATTGATTCATTTAATAAAAATCTGACCATTCCTGGATATTGTAGTGTTTAATATGGTAATTGTGTATAACAGCAAATAATATAATTCCACAGAATAAAGTGTCATTTTGTAGCAATACCATTACTTTTTGTGAAGCTTGGTACATGATTAACTTTTGAAAGCAGCATGGCTAATCGTTAACTGAACGTAACATGACTTATTTTTTCTTCATTAATAAGAAGTGCTTTTAGAACATGTATTTCTGTCATTTACATTATAAAGGACATAAAACTGTTAATGATTTTTTTTTTTTTTTTTTTTTTCCCACTAGAGCATAGCTATTTAGCAGTATGTTAAGGCCAAATGTTTGTTCAATTTTTATTCAGACTTTAGTGAGGCAGAATTGTCCTTTATGTCAGTCTAAGATTTATTTGGGTGCTTTCTGATGAGCAAGTTAGCTAAAGACTTGGTCTACATTACAGGTATTTGCCACTAGCTACCAAGTTTTGTCTCTGTCCTCCTGCTAAAGAGTCTATGCCCTACAGAAAACCAAGCGTTACCATTGTTTGTTGACTCTTCAGAGATAATTCAACACCATATACTGCTGCTTCTCTACAGTACTTCTGGATGCAAAGTGAAGGAACACTTTATCTCCCTGACATGCACCTCTGCCATTCAAGACAGGCTAAATCAGCTGAGCAGCTGGCATGCTGCAGTCCTACATTCGTACTTTTAAGTTTTTCATCTAGAGAGTCTAGGCTTTGAAAAAATGACTTGCTTCTCTTTAAAACCTACTGGCTAATTAATCATGCTTGCAGAGTGCTGTTGCAGGCAGCTTCTTATAACACTTGATTAATAATAAGTGCTGATATGGGAAATCTGTTCCAGTGAACGGGATCACATCTGGCAAGTCATCGCGGCTCCTCGCTGCTCTGCACTGTAAGCGGTTTTTTCCCCCAAAATGTGTTGACCTGATTCTATGCTGTTAAATTCTCAAGTTACAGGTACTACCTTGTAGTGTACATCATATGTCCAATTCACAGTTTGAGACTTTGGGAAGCAGACGTACGCTGAGACTGCTGTGCAAGCATTTAGATCTCTCAGCTCACCAACCTTTTTTTTTTTTTTTTTAAGCAAAATGTTGTAAGTATCAGATGAGCAAATTTGTCAGTGTCTGCACATTTTGCCCACATCTAATCAGCAGTGCGACTATATTTAAACAAATGCTTCTGAATATAAAAGAAGATTCTGAATTTTACGTGATGAAATTTTTACAGAAAAAGTTAAGCTAAAATAGTTCAATGAACTAGAATGCCAGAACACTGCTCTCAGGGAAAATGCAGTCTTTTTTTTTTTTTTTTTTCCCTCAGCTGGGAGCGGCTAGGTACTTTCACAAGCAAGTGATCCTTTTGTGCATTCATCTTCTTTTTATTTCGCTCTGCTTTAAATCAAGCTCTGCTTGTGTGGATCTCCCACGTTTTTAACGTGTGAACCATTTCTCTCTGTATATCACCCAGCAAAACAAATTCTTGCGGAACATATATATTCCTTAAAAAACCCCAAANAGTTTTTTTTTTTTTTTTTTTTTCCCTCAGCTGGGAGCGGCTAGGTACTTTCACAAGCAAGTGATCCTTTTGTGCATTCATCTTCTTTTTATTTCGCTCTGCTTTAAATCAAGCTCTGCTTGTGTGGATCTCCCACGTTTTTAACGTGTGAACCATTTCTCTCTGTATATCACCCAGCAAAACAAATTCTTGCGGAACATATATATTCCTTAAAAAACCCCAAAACAACAAACGCCATACCGAAACAAAAAAAACAAACAAAAAAGAAAATCCGCTCTTTTTTTTTGAGTCCTTTCTACATCTGCACTAAGGTAAAACTAGGAATGGCAAGTAACTAGCATTAAGGAAAAGTATTTTAATTAATGCCTGAAAGGCAGTTGTGTAACACTTATTTTTGTATTTTAATTTTCTATGCTATAACTAAGTAAAGAATCTCATTAAATCCCTAAGCAAGGGCTAAATACATCATAATTTCAAACATAAACCCCATGAGACTATCTTTCAGGCGTTTAAAGATAGAAACTAGGCCATAGGTCTTTTAGATTGCTTGATGGACGTACCTTTGAAACATTAAAGGTCTTAGTTCTTATTATAGGTTGAAATGCTTGCAGAGTACAATTGAGTATGTTACAGATTATTAAGGGGGTTTTGTTGTTTTGAGAGAGAAGATTGTACTTGATACCCCTTTAAGTTAGGGCTGAGACTTAGCCTGCCCAGGTGATGTTAGTTCATTTTCAGTAGCTAAGTTTTAGCCTAACGAAACGTGGAATGAAGGTGTCTTGGGTACAACAGCAGCAGAATATCTGTTTGCATAATGTGCTGTGATAAGCTCTGAAATCTGTCACTATTTATGTATGTGCATACTAATTGTTAACTATATCAACATTCATGATGGTAAACTTGTTACCCATTTTACCATCTGTGCTTCGTGTTTTCTTCTATTTTTTTCCCCCTAACATCGCTGCAATAAGGAAAGCAACTTGGAATTAACAGAAAAGAATTTGTACCGCCTTTCTGTCTGAGCCATGGAGGGAAAGATTGGCATGATGTCAATAGGAGTGCTAGTAATCAATTGTGAGTGTTTTCATGATACAGAATAAGAGTTTTCCATGTCTTCAATGCAGAGCTATTTTCAATACGGACTCAGAATGGGCTAACACCAAAATTTATAATCAGCTTGCATCCTTTCTCATTGTTTCCGTTGAGGGTATATTCTCTTAACCATAAAAGCAATAAAATAGTAATTTTTAAAAGTGAAGCTATCCTGGTAATCATGCTGACTTGTTCCAGAATCCGTGTCAGTGGAGGGAAAACACATGACTGAATAGTACTGCAGCATTGTAAAAATTAGGTCTCCAGCAAGATTAATAGGGTGCTTGTAGCAAAGTGGTGCCTTCCAGATGGGCCAGACCAAAGAGCATTAAGATGTTTTATACCTGTTCTATCTTGACAACACAATCCTGATAGCACTGAGGTTTTAAAATTTAATGAACATGAATGTTACTATCTATTCAAGTATATAGTCTAAAATAGCGAAGGCTTTCTTACCACCCTACACTCCATGAAGCAATACTTTTATGACTCAGATAAATAATTCTGTTTCTATGACATAACAGGACTCAGACCATATTTTGATACAATAAAAGATAACTCGTCTTAGCTGGAGACAATATAAAGTCTAAATAAGTAAGATGGGGACTAATAGGAAGAAGGGGTAAATTGTTCTTTATCACAATAGAAGAGTCTTGGAAAAGATACTGTAGCCTTTGCCTCTGGAGTGCCCCGTCTGTTCTTCTTGAAACACAGTCCACCAAAGATAGCTTTTAATTTCCTGGATCAGGCTAATAAGAACAGAGCAATAATATAAAAGTAGTAAATTATAATAGCAGAACTCATGAAATTAGTACAATAGGCATATGTGCAAGCTATATACATCTCCGCTACCTTATTCAGTATCTACTTGTATCTGCAAATATTTCAAAGCTAAGATGCTCACAGGCAGACACTGCAGGTCCTGAAAGGTGAAGGATGTACAATCTCTGTTAGGGCTGAAAAGCATCCCTGGGATCAGGACCTGTAATCTGATCATGTAATAGGATTGATATAAATACAATCCTATTACTAAACCATGTGCTTGCATGTCAGAATGAGCAGTGAATAAAGGCTAGAAGACGTTTGACTCATGTTGCTTTTTCAAAACAGATAATCAATGTGCACCATTGTAACATACACCGGTTTAAAAGGCAGATTTTGGTGTAGGCAGCAACTTCATGCCATAAATTAATTTTGCTGCAGGTTCTGAGCTGTCAGTTGTTGGGATTTTTTCCTCCCTCTCTTTTATCCTCCAGCAATATTAAAAAGGAAGGCTGAAATGATTTATTTTTAATAAACCTCATTGCCTATGATAGGTGCAAAACAAAAAATTATAGCATACGGAGAAAACCCTCATACAGTGTCAGAAGGGGGAAATCATCTGTGAAGAATATACCATTGTGTGCAGCTGATAAGAATAAAGCTAAATGGCTCATGTCATGTAACTGGCACAGCTATAGTATATTAATCCCTTAACAATGTAAAAGCCAGCAAGCATTTGTTGAAAGCCAAGTATATATGGTGATTGACCTGGATTGGAGTCTCCTGAATTGTAGTCATGAAGAGGTTAGCAAATTAAGTGCCTCTGCCCTTTCCCGACACATTAATCTTGCAAAGACGCTGCAAATGTTTTATGCAAGTATCACGCCAAAGAAGTGCTGGCAGTAGCTTTTTCTGGCCCACTTCTTGTCATCAGTCCTGAGGTAGGAGGCACCCAGAAAGGAACTGCACTCAACAGTTTTTTTCTAGTTTTGGAGCCTGAACCAAGATAAAAGTATTACAGTAGGCCACTATGTTTCCTTTGGAAGCTTCATTTCTCAGAACACACCAGGTCTCACATTCCTTTGTGTACCTGATTTTGTTTCAGAACTAGTGCTAAATGTATTTTTCAGATACAGTGCAATGCATCTGGTTTTTTGTTCTGTCTGTGTGGTATAACTATCGACTATGTTGATCAGATGCTGGTGAACAACTTCTAAACAATCCCCTCATAAGTAAGCATGCATGCAAACATATTTATATGTGCAAATGCTAGTTTAATTATAATTAAATAAGTAGGAAGTGAGACTGAATTATCTGCTCGGCCCTTGATGTGGTGTTTCCAGTCGAGGGTCTGCAAAGCCTTGTGGGGAGTCTTTGTGCTACTGCTGCCCAGCGGGTACCTCATTGCTGTCTTCAGCAATGTTTTCCACGTGGGAAAACATTTGAATTACCATCCTATCGGCATATCGGTATCTAGTAAAGCAGGAGCAAAAAGAACTGTAGAAAAATAAATCAAGGTGTGTGCCACTTGAACATCTAGAGGTATATCAGTCTGTGCTCTATTGACTAAAAAGGGTTTTTTTCCAGTTTTGGTCTGAGAAGTTGAGATACTCTGCAAACACCTGAAGACTGGTAGGTGTTGAGGATGTGCGTTAGTTAAGTTGCTATCTAGAGTCATCTTGATTTCCGTATTTATCTTTTCTGCTCAGGAGATTTAATATAATAGAGAGAATCCATCTCTAAAAAGGTTCAGTGGTCTAAGGAGACAAAGGATTTATATTGTCTCTAAAGGCAGCATTGGGAAAAGAGGCAGAGAAAAGCTTGGCGTTTAGTCCATGCTTTTGAATCCCAAACAAACACTTCTGATCTCAAGACTCTCAGGTGTCTAGAATATTTCATTTAGTACATTCACAGTTTATACTTTCATCCTGAAGCAGCCTATTTTGCATCATTATAGTCTGGACATAGAGAAATTAATTTTGTGGATGGGCTATTGGAGGAAATGGTTGTCTGGCATTAGTGTGATTTATGTTAAGAACTAATATTATGTGAATGTGCGGTATTTCACAAATCTCCCACTTTTTCTAAACCTAGTTGAGGAACTCGCTGTGGTTTGTCCTCATCATTCTTGAATTATCTCCTGACATAAATATATGATTTATCAGTGGTGACAGATGCTACCTTGGCTTTGCAGTTCCTATTATGTTAATGGATCATAGTTTGCTGGAAAACAGCTTTTCTCGAATGGCCTGTCCTTGTTCAACAGCACTGAATTATTGTTTCACTAGCTTTAGTTTCTTCTTGTAATTAACTTTCAAATGTGCTGTAGGAACATAAGGAGCAAACGAACTCATTTTACAGTAACCTGTAAATAAAACTATTTCCAAAACAAAACTGACAGTTAATACCAAGCAGTAGTGCGATTTGCTGCCACTAGAGAGAGTCATGAAATGAATTACCCATGGACATGAAATAGTGATAAATAACTAACACTACCTTACTTCATCCTTTTTGTATATACTGTGCACAAAGGTGTCTAGAATAACAGCGGGAGAAGGGAGAAGAGCAGCTTTCAAAGTTTCCCAACAAAGTTTACTTTCTTATCTCTTTTAACTATTTTCTTGTGTTTTCTGATTAGTCACATAGGTGACGTATCAGTTCCTGATTACTACTTTTGTGTAGTTTACCAATTTTTGGATGATGTGATCTACTCTAAGGTCTGTTCTAATTCATCTTTCAAAAATGACAATGTTCAACCTCTCCATGCTACTAATCCCAACCTTTGTAGACCTTGCTAGTGGATGTCTACATTATATGGTGTATCACCATGAAACTCATCAAAGGTTCGTTTTTAAAGTAGCAATGAGTGGTACTGGAAAAAATGTTCCTATTAAGTTCCTTTTATAATCAAACAGTATGAATAACTATAAAGTCGTACTGCACCATATGCTTTCATTATATTTTCTTGTGGTTGCAAAATGTTCAGCCTTTAATGCTTTAAGAAAAAATATTTATGCAAGTCAGAGCTACAAAAATCTAATTTTTTACCTCATTTCTTAACAGCATCTATCCTTGTAAATGTGGCTAAATAATAATTGTTTCCTACCAAGCAAAATTGTTGTTTTAACTCCTATTTAAAAAAAAGATAAATCTTTAAGGTAAGGCTATTTTGTAACCATGGAGTAATTTTAGAAATAGAGTGTTTTTTAGTCAAATGCTGATGATGTACCTAGCGTATCTGAAATCAAAACTATACATCTTGTAACATACCATCATTTTTCATACCTAAATGTTAGCCGTACAAATACAGGAAACTATCATAATTTTAATGGCTGAGAAATAGTATTTAGCTTTTGCATAGAGCTCTTGAAATCCATGCAGTTATACATTTTCCTTTCTATTAAAATGGAGCTGTCTGTGGCACAAAGAAGGATGGCTTGTTCCAGGTAACCCATCAATGCAGTGGCAGAACTAAGAATCGAGCCCCGTGCTCTGGAGACTCGTGTGTTAGTACTTCTGTGATTTGGGTAGCAGAAATTTACCAGAAAAGGCAATTTGAAAGATAATACATTTCTTCAATGTTTATCACTTTATTTTCTAGAAATAGGAGCTTTATGATGCTCCCATGAGGTCATTGTGCAGGGGCAGCTGGGGAAACCTTGCGATCAGGGGGAATGATGGATGACAGGGCTTCTCACACTAAACAGTTGCAAAGACTTTTTAGACTGGTTCTTGGAGAAAAGCAGAAGAGAAACCATGCAAGGACAAATCTTGCCTTAAAAAGAAAAAACAACCAAACAAAAAAAAACCCCAAAACAACACAACCAAACTCCCAAAACAACCAAGCAAAAACCTCCACAAGACAGCAGGACCTGGGTTTTGCAAAGAAATCTTGGGTCTATCAGCAAGACAAGAAAAACACGCTAAACCTTAGGAAGGACTTCAATAATAATGAAAGTATTTCTGACTTAGGATGACTATTCTAAAAGGAAGAATGATCCCACAAGCATGTGGTCTTGTTTGTGATCACACACACAATTTCTGTATAATGCCAGTTTTCTTTTTCTAGATGCTGTGCGACACACGAATTGCCAGATATTTTTAACAAGGTTCAAGCAAGTGTGGGGTTAAGGCTAGAAATAAAAGTAGTGGGAAGGATGTCCGTTTTGTAGGTCAGGAGGAAATATCTCAGTTTGATCAATTATAGTGTTAATTTCTCTGCATTAACAAGGTTCAGCTTTTTACTACTGGAGAGGAACACAGCATAAAACTGCTAACCGATGAAGGATAGTGGTTACCATTAAAGGTTTGTGGCTTTATGTGAGGGTTGGGTTTGAGGTTTTTCTTTTTCTTTCTTTTGGTTTAGTATTTCAAAGCAAGGAATTATTGGATTCGTGTTTACTATTTTATTTATGTCAGGATGTTCTTTGTGTTCCAACAAGCTTTTACCTTTTAAGAAACCAGCAGGTCTGAAAACTCTGTTCCTTGAACAGATTATGCTGAGGTTTTCCTCTTCTGCCACTGATAGCAGTTGTTTAAAAAATAAATAGAGATAAATAAAAAGCTCTTTGACCAAATCAATACTTAGATAAGAGATATTTATGCACCTCTTAATTTAGTTTACACAGGACCAGATTTATTTTCCCTGAGAAACCAATCCTATTGTTAGAGGACGAAGGCCTGCAAGCATATGGTGCTATGCTAAGCGTGTTAGAGACTCAGGACTTAACTTCATGCTTCAAAAACGTGTCGGTGTAATTACAGGTCAGCTCTGCAGAGAGTTACATTGTAATTAAAATTGCAAAAAATCAGGCCTACCTAAATCCTAAGATTGATGATCTTGTTTGAAAAAAGATAAACTAGCAATGCCTGGTGTAATCTGTGCTCTAATCTAAATCCTACCCGCAGCGGTAGAAGGAAAGGAAAAGACTTTGCAGAAAAATGGAGTTGTTACCTCACTATTTAGAAAGAGATGACTGGGTTGATTTGTTGTAATTTTATTAGACTGTCATACTGTTGATTTTTTTACCTATAAAGATCTGGTGGAAATGTTAAGTCCTAATAACGGGAACACAAATATCATCTGATAGCTAAGGCCGTCGTATTTGCTGGGAATTGTTTCTCAAGCCATCTAATCAGGAGCTAATTTCCACAAAGCGAGTAATGATATACTGGGAATGTGAACAGAGAGGAGCAAGGTCCTCCTTATCACTTCCGGCAGACTCTACTGAAGATAGGCTTATCTAAGGATCTTGCACACGGAATCAGATCTGACTGTGGTCTTCACGAGACAGACGTTTTCCTCCACTCTCACTTACAGCAGTTCTTAGAAAATAAGAAAACAAACAGGTGATTTCATCAGATTACTGATGAAAATTTGCATATGAACACAATGTGTTGATCAATCTTAGTTATGTCCTTTTCCTTCTGCTTGTAGCGTTTGTACCAATTGCAGTGCTATTTTTCCATGAATGTGAAGTACAGGGAAAAGCTAACCTCAGTAAAGCTGAGGCTTGACCCTTTGGGCTGCTGAATGTTCAAAACTCCCATTGACTGTGGTGAAAACATTTCTGTTTAATCAACCTCCACCGCATGGGGGTCTCAATAACTGCTTTCTGTGACTGATGTTTTGTGTGATGTGTGTTCATGATTGAGTTCAACCAGGAGATTGCCTAATTTACTCAATGTCTCTTTTCACTGACAAATGTGTAGCAAACCCCCAAATCGCTTCTCATAAAATACTTTTTGATTGTGAATTTTAAATCATGGGACTGTGAAACAGAGAAACAGCTAGCCAAAGACAAACCATTTGGGAACGTTATTGAAATGTTTCACTGATTTTATTTCTATATTTATTTAATCTTTTCAGTATTCATCTGTACACACTGGAAGTTTAGAATTTGTTTTAGACTTGCTTTTTAAATTCATTTGCTTTCACCTTTTTTCTTCTATCTTTATATAAATGTACACTATCTGGCTCCCATCTAGAAGTGACTCCTGCATCAAATTGCTGAAGCAGTTTCTCCACTAAATGCATAGAAACTGGTAAACTTAGACTTCCTTACAGTATCTTCAAAATATCACAAAATAGCTGTCTTCACAGTGTCTCCAGCTTTGGTCCCATTTGTGTTATGATCATAATAGTGAACCCATCTGCATGAGAATCTTGGTGGTTTTTTGCTTGATTTTTTTCAGCAATATTCTGCAGTCTGTGCTAACAGATAGAAACAAGTTGTTAGTACTGAAGTTGCATGTATGCAGTCAAAAAACCATCAGTTCTCTTTTGTCTGCTTAATTATTTTTTGTTTCCCCCACTTAAGAGGTTAACACCCAGAGATTAATTCCTTAATACTTTGTGGCATGCCAATGTGACTTGATTGTGGGGAGTGAAGTCATTTAGAAAAGTACTTGGTGAAAGTCATTTTTCAAACCTGAGATTGATCTCTGCAGGGTAAGATGTTTTCTAACTTATATAGATTGTAACATAATTGATTTGGTAACAATCTAGGGGTTTTTTTGCTATCACCCCAACTAAAATAAATAAATAAAAGTAATAAAAAAAGATAAACCTATGCAGTTAATGCACAGATAATCTCAAAGATACTAGAAATCAAATCAATTGTAGCTGTTACTGCCCCCACTTCCGCCTCCTCCCCACCCCATCTCCAAAACTCTTTTATCCATTATTCAGCCTAAAAATCTTCCTGCCAAATCTCGGGGTTGTGCTCCAAGTTCAGATTTGGTGTGATGGTTCTTTGCAGCTTTCCACTCAGCTGCTCTCTTCTGTCATTCTTGCACAGATTCACAAGCATTTAAAAAATAATAGCTAGTGAAATTCCCCCCCCAAAATTTAATAGAAGCCATAGATACTTGACAACTGAAAAAAAGGATTTTCCCTTGTGCTGCTAGTTAAATCAGTATTTGCTGAATACATAGAAAATATTAGTATGTTTGCTACTTTTTTTTTTTAACATCTCAACAAAAGATGTTTTAAATTCTCTGTTTTATTTCACTCTCTTTCTACTGAGTATTTCCAATGGGGATTACATGCCCACTTACAGAATTATGTTATATATGTAAATGAAAGCCTGATTTATTTGTAGAAAAGATACTAGAAAAATCAGATGTAACAGGTAACATTGTTATACCAAGGAAAAGCTGATTTCCTGTCTTTTATCAGATGCAAGCTCCTATGTAGAATGTTAATGTGCTTGTAGCTGAGCAGTTCTTAAGCATATGTGATATAGATGATGAAACAAAAACCTGTGTGGAAGACAGCTTAATTTGAGGACATAGTTAGGGATTCTCCATTTTTTTGAGACAATAGATGAACAAAATGTTTTTTAATATGTACATTCATTTAAAGTATTTTTTCTGTCTTTCAGTGATGCTTTTTGCGTACCTGAAGGGTTCCAGAGTACATAGAGATTGAATTACATAAAAACATTACAGAGTTAATACGATACCTTTTATTTGGGAAATTTAATAATGATTTCTAAAAAAATTAAGATATAAATTAATTAAATATCAACACGCAGCTGTGAAGAGGTATGACTGAACCCTCCAACAGCTGGCTATGGAAAGGTATGATGAGGTTTTGACAGACCCAAATCATAATCGCTCATAGGTCTGGAGTAAAACCTGTAGTAAATCTGGATTTTCTATAGATTTTTATATGCAAAGCTCCATTTTCACTAATGGTTGGTAGTTCTTTGAAGGAAAGTACATAGCACTGTGTTTACCTTCTGTCAAAGCACACTTCTCCCTGGCTAGATAGATATAACAGCAAAACAATACTTTCTGAGACTAAAGTGTGTGGCATCTCCTGTCTTTAATCCATTGCAGTTCATGCATGTCATTGGTACTCAATGCCATGGTTCTATGGGAATGTGAAAACCTGTATTAAGTGACAAAGTATTGGCCAATTAAGAGTACACATGAGCAGACTTTAGACTGAGTTTGTGTTTAGAATTTACAGCCACCTAATAAGGAATCAAAACCTTTGCCTTCAAATAAAGTCTGTGTCTCGAGGCAGTTTCTGGTGAGCTCTGTTCAGACACCTTTAACAATAAGCAGAAAATTGTCTTTCCAGTTGACACGCAAATTAGGGCAGAGTAGCACTCATCTGTGGTGGTTTGATCGACGTATGTTTTAGAGAGAAACCTCAATAGTTGTGTTACATGCTCATTACTGTGGTGGTGATGTGTATGGTGACACATTAACCAAGTTGTGTTTGGTTCCACTTTGCAGTGGAACAGGGATTTTGGGGATCTCTCTTTGATAAGAAAAAATTAATATGTAGTGTGCTGCCGTCCAGCCCTCGTTATTTGGGAGCCTGCTACATGCAAAGTGGCCTTTGATTGGAGGATTCAGAAAAATAGCAATGATTTGGGAAATCCTTCCAGTGATCAGCCTGGCATGAGTTAACAAGAGTGGCAGACTGCAGAAGAATGAATCTATAACTTCATTTTTTCCATCTAAGCCATTTTCCTCTGTTCAGCCTGACTCAAAATGTATGAGATTAAACTCAACAGACAAAAGATGCTACCAGGTTACTTAGTCTGTTGTCTGAAAATGGGACTTATTTTCAGTATTGTGATGGAATCTTTTGCCAAAACAAGTATAAAATTTTCAGAAAATGACAGTGCCTTGGCTTAAAACTTTACCATTTTCATTAAAGTTTATGTTTCATTTATGTCCATCATGCAATTTCTTGTCAGAATTATAAACATTTACTCCACTGCCCCCACCCTGCTTCTCTAATTGCTGACAAGGAGAAGTAATAAAACCCAATTTGGATGTCAAAGATGCAGATTCAAGTCCCCACTCTGCCCAATTTGAAGCAAAGACTTCAAAAACTTGTGAGGTCTGTCTCTGATTAAGACAATACAATTAACCGTCATATTATTGTCTTAATCTCTCATCTTCCTGATTTAAATTTTCATGAAATTTTTCCCATTGGTGCCCTGGTTTCGCTAAAGGTTGTTAAGATTTTTCAATGCAACTTTTTTCCCTTGCAGAAAATATTGATTTGATTTTTCAATAACAAAAGCAGCTTACAGCAAACTTTCTAATTATTATTCCCAATATTTTTAACCTGCTGAAACCATTACCATCAAACTTGTTTTTCAGTTTAAAACGTGATTTTTTTTTTTTGAATAAAATAATATGAGGTGTTTAGCATCTCTCGTAGTAAATTCCTTGCGAAGGATTGTCTTATATGGCTCTCTGTAAGCACTGTGATTCTGTACTGGAATTGATCGGACCTTTAGGTAATAGTCTGGTATATGCATTTTTTAAACTCAGTATAATAATTCTACTGATACTAAAAGAGATACATAGGAAAATTACTATCTTTTGGGGCATGGATCAAAGGAATAGTCGCTAGCTTCTACCCAGGTTATCGAAGTTTTTACTTTTTCTAGAACAATTGTAACCAAATCTCTGTATTAAACAACTCAGGTCGACGTGTTGAATGGCCACGCTCCTGTCATTAGAGGAGTTGCCAGCACTCTGCTGGGATGGCTTTACGCTGCTCACCCAACTTTATTTTGCCCACCTGGATCTTGCCACAGCTGTCACTCTGAAGGCACTTTAAGACACATTTTTAGAGAATTGCTAAGGTGCCGATAAATCCTACAGTTAGTGCTGCTAAAATTCCCTCGCTATTTAAAAAAAATGTGATTTTCTTTTTTTTCATATTTTGGCTTTGTTTGTAATACTTTAAAAGGCAAACCCAGTTCTGAAATGTGAGATATTGTTGCTCATCCACTGTTGTGAAAAAGCTGCGTTACATTAGCTTTAAAACACAAACACAGTGTCTGCAGGTTCCTGTAGGAACTGTCTGTGCCGCACTACTGCGTTATGAGATACTCTTAGTGTTCAGAATCTGATGGGAAATATGAAACAGTGGCAATACTAACGCTTTCTCACAAGATGTTCTGCCAAGTTTTGCAGACTTGGAAAACTTGGAGAAACATCAGATTTTTAAATGATCTTTTTTAATACTTTTTCCAAGCAACCCTAAACTCACGATCTGCATAAGGTACTCCCATCACCAGTCTAAACTCTCGGTGGTTAGCACACGCACGGGGTCACCCCGTTTTTCTAACCAGAAATCCCACCAAGTGGATAGCAAACTTTGTCATCTAAGCTGAAAGTTCACCTTTTTTGATCTATATCAATCCTGTAGTGTAAACAAAAAAATTTAGTGCGTGAAATCCAAGAGAGGAGGCCTTGATATTGGTACCAGTCATTGTGTGGGAGCGCATAGGACAGCGGGGAGCGGCTTGTGTAGAGCAGCCTGCAGACCTGTGAAGAATAGCTGACTTAGTGTAAATTAGGGATAGTCTGTTATTTATGCAAGTACTGTTCTTGTAAAGCTGCTGTGTGAGGGTGTGGAGAAGCAGGAAGGATGCCTGGGGTAGTGGTGGTTTAACCTGTTACGTGGGATGTGCTACAGCTTGCACGTTGCAGCCCTTGCTTTTTGGAAGCGTGTTCTGAAGATGATGAAACTGATGCCTGGGTGCACGATACAGTTCCTTCAGTTCCTTCCCTGAACTATGAGGAGTTGGGCAAGAACTGTCTGACCGTGCGATGTTTTTGAGCCATTTCATGACTATTTGGATCTTTTATGTTGTCGCACTGACTTTCAAATTACGCTCCTACCCGTGTGCTTGGAGCCCGGGCAAGAGCATCTTCCTCCAAGTTTTTTCTCCCTGTCCTGCAGCATTTAATGCACCAAGCAGAACAGAATTTTTCACATGGCAAATAAGCTATTTAAGAATGAAAAGAAAACAAACTCTCCAAGTGCATAACCTTAAAGAAATTTTAATTAATGTCAGCAGGGAAATCTCTGTGGGGAAAAAAATGGAACTGTAAAGTGTTTGTTCTGGTTTCACAAAGTCTCTGTGCCTCTCCCCTCCCCAGCTGGTTTCCTCCACAGATAAAAACCACAGTCTCCAAATGCAGAGAGATAAATATTGGCAGCTCTCAGGTTTGCTTTTCATCCCATGCCTGATGGGAAAATGCCAGTCAGTTTTCAAGCTTTTCCAAGGGAGCCTTTAGGGGCTTACTCACCACACTTTGAATTTCTGGTAAACTGTTCCCTGCAGCTTTGGTCATGAGACACAAAATTCGTTTGTATCCCATTTTCAGTTTTTGATTTGCTGCCTAAATTTTTTATGAGTAGATTTTTTTTTATTTTTTTTTGGGGGGGGGGGCAGTGCAGGGGGTGCAGCGCAGTGGTTTTGCTTGGTTTTTTTAACCCTCCTGAGCTTCACTTGCATTGTTGTAGGCAGTCTTTTTAAGGCATGCGTTTAGTTACTAACATGGTTTTAGTTACTGACAAACCTTATTTTTTGTTTCCATAATGTTTCCATATAAAATATTCATGAAGGTTTATAAGATGTTTGCTAATGAGAGGTGATTTTTGCTGTAGTTTATGGACCATGCAAAATTATTCCAATGAATCACCATAGCTGCCGTGCCAGAAAGGTGCATTACTTATTGCTAGTATGAGTATGAAACAAGATAGGTGGAAGGATATTGTACAAATAAACCTCAGAAAAACTCTGACTTGGAAGAAATTTCAGCAGATGTTTGATGTGTTTGTTTACAGCAACAAATTTAGGTGCTCTAAGTGGTGTTGGTTTTCAAGAGAGCCACATATGCGTGTTACGTCTAAAGCAGGGCAGCCCCTGAAAAGAGAGCTGTTTCCATGACAAGGGACAGTTAAAACATTTGATAATAAGAAAAATACAATGCAAGGAAATGAAATTCTATCTGCCTGATTTCACTGCACTACACATACCCCATTTAAATGAGTCTGTAGTAGGAACCATGCTGCATTTTCAACTGATTAACCTTTTTTTTTCTCAAGGGAAGCCTTTTTCGTTCCTATCACGTTTATTAATTTGGGGGTTTCCATCTATGTAATTCAGTGGGATAAAGTGCGGATATGCAAATAAGTGACTGGAATGACTTGATGCCTGATAGTTGGTCATGTATTTGCTCTTAACCCAAGGTGAATGAAGAAATTTGAGTTAAATTAACTCTCTTTTACTAATGACTGATCTGGTATGGCTGGCTGTACTTTTAGCTAAAAGCACTCACACAGGACATTGCTTTTCATAGGTGTACGCATAGTAGCTTGGGGTAACTTGTTCCTGTCAGAGCTCTGAGTTATATGGGCTGCTTTTTTTACCAGAGAAAGAAAAATAATGGCGATTTTTAAATACTCATATCATTCCAAGTGCTTTAGAGTCCTCCTCATTGGTACTTTGTCAGACATGACAAGAGTTTTTTCCTTATTAACTCTTTTCATTATAATTTAGGTCCCTATTCTTTTATGAAGGGACTTATTCTATCCTAGTCTTGCAGAGACTATTAGATAAGATAGATGGACCTGTTTGAAAGGGGGATTATTTTTTTCCATTTAAGATTTTGATTATACGTAATATCATTAATGTAGTACTGTGAACTACTGCTCTAAAGTAACAGAAGAAAAATAATAAAGGATATTTATTTTCATGTCAGAATGAAGAAACTTCCTTAATGTAAGCACGGGATTATTAATTGTATATAACACAGTCCTGTGGAAATTTTGTCAATAGGTGCTGTATAATTTCCTAAGACAGATAATACAGTATCACATTTTTTACAACGTCGTATTTTCCCTTGTACCTGTGCTTTCTCCCTTTGATCAGAGGGAGATTGAAATTGCTTGAGAACACTGTAATCTCGTTGCCCTGCTAATTTGGCTCGAAAACATGTTTCAGTTTTATATCTTCTGCACATCTCCTAAAGATATCGCCATAAAATGGACAACTATACTTTAGCGCGGCAAAAAGACGGCTTTTTTCATTGGATGGTAACTCCATCTTGGAAGAAAAGATGTACTCTCTGAAATAATTGAATAGGAAGAATCATGGATTGAATGAACTTAATCTGATAAAGACAACTCAATACCTAATTAGTGTCCTGTCTTTGTTGCATGTTTGGAAGCTTGAGGTTCATCATTAATGAAAGTAATTAAGTGAACAAGTATTTTATCAGCAACAGCATTCTAAGAGAAAGGGACAGTGAAGGGATAGGACAAAGGCCTAGGTGGATCAATAACATGCAGGTCTGCCTTTCCTTATGACAACTATTGTGCTTCCAATTATAATTGCTTTGATAGCACCCAGGGAATCTAAGTTGACGTGTGCAGAGATAAATTGAGATGCAGGATTTACGCAATAATCTTGTAAAGGTGACCGCTCTACTTTGAATTGCTACTTTTTTGTTGCTTAGAGGACTTATTAATCAGTCATGTAACTTATTAGAGCTTGTCCAAAGGACAGACTGAATAGGCTCTGCTTAGCAGCTCATAATGTGGTTCTGATTTTCTCTTGACAGCCAAGGTTAAGTTGCAAATTTGTACTGCAACTCATTACTATCTGCAAAGGATTAGCCTTTATATTGTCATTCTTCCTTCATTATATTAAAGGTCATTTGCCAATTGTCACTCTTACAAAATGAAGAGAATCTGCACATTACTTAAAAAAAACAATTGCTCGAGCAAATAGGCTGATAAAGACAAAATATTTGCCAAAGACAAATATCTTGCCAAAACATTTTGCCAAGATAATTGTAAGATATTGTTCTGACCCATGTTGCATTTGCTAGTCAAAACACTTCGTAGACAAGATTAAAGTAAGCAAAGGTATTTTGATATGTTACATCTTGAACATGGAACAGCTATGAGAAATTCTACATTTCATAGACTTGAAAGGAAAGGAGGATTCTCTTGGGCGGATCCATATGGCAAGACTAAAATTTAGTGCCCACTGAGCTTGGATCATGCAGAAAGACTAGGAATTTGACAGTATATTAGATGAAGAAATACAAAAAGTGTGCTTCAGTTTTGCAGAAACTTACTGCATAGAAACACAAATAACTCCTAAATAGTACCTAGTAACTTCTGTCCTAACAAAAGGATTAATTTGCCTTGGTGGGATGATGGAAATAAATGGAGCTGCACACTGCTACCTTACTGTCAATGTATGCATTGAAAGTCAATGATAGTTTGTCATGAAGGTCTGACTGTAAATGTCCATGTGAGAACTGAAGAGCAGGGAACATTTCCAAAAAATTCTGATCCTTGTTTAGACACCTGTTAGCATCAAAAGGTACTTGGGGAAAGGGGTTGTTTTTAGTCTAACAATGGATATTTGAAGCTGTGACTTCTCATCAGATCTGTTTAGAAAACAGAATAGAAAATAAAAATGAACAAAGACAATAGTTGCGCGGGGCAGGAGCTGTGAGGCTCAACTCCAGAGAGAAAATAGTGAGACAAGGTGATACTTTCGGAATCCAGACATAATTGGGATATAATTTGCAACTGGCAGATAAACACTTGAGTCATTCCCAGCAAGCTGGAAACTCCCTGTGGTAGCGTGACTCAGAAATGAAGGCATTTGTAAGTATTTCCATGGCAATATGCTCCTCCACAATTTTTATTCATATCTTGCAGCAGTTCACAGCATTCCTCAGAAAGGCAGAGGCCGTGGCAAAGAACAGGTAACTTTGCCAGTCCTGTTACTAATGTCTGCAGTAACAGAAGCATTTGGTGTCAAAAGACCTTTTTTTTTCCCCTTTTTTGAGGTACAGGCTCTTGATTAGGTTGATAAAAAGGCCTGGGCTAGGAAGCAAGGTGACTTTTCAAATACTAGCTATAATGGCTTTTTAAAAAAAGCTGGGGAAAGAGTTAGGAGGACATGTAAATAATTGACAAGTAAAAAAGAGTAAATTATTATCAAGTTCATCTAATATAGTTGACATAGAGACTCCTGCCTGTTTTGGACCATGAATAAGTGGCCTGTCAGGAGAAGGCCTAGGATGGAAGATTAAGGAATAAAACAAGAAAAGGAAAAGATCAGCTTACAGCTGACTTAAAGATGTTGCAGCAATGTGAGTGTTGTAGCTCATTGATCCTTAAACTATTTTTGACGCTCCAGTGGTGTATTGATTCAATAGGTTGTTATGTGGAAAGGAAGATTTACAGACCTACAGAACGGTTGGTAAATTGTTGAATAAAAAAATTATAACAGATTCATGGGCTTTCGAGGACTTGTAGCTATGTTGTAAAACGAGACTTTTTTACCAGAAAATTCTTGTTTAAAAGTTCTACTTACTATTGCCAAAATCTCTGGTCTATTACAGCAATTAGACAGCTGTATGATGGCACTGGTAGGTGATCATTGATCTGAACTGTAGTTCAGACTTCAAAATGCCTGACATGCCTGTGCTATCTGGGAGAAAATTAGGACTAAAGCAAAGACATGCGAAGGGGTTTCCAAAGGTTTTGAAACTATTCCAGTAGGCATACTTTTGTATGTGCTATCTCAGAAGCAGAGAATATTCTAAGTCACGCTTGTTACACTAACGATGTAATTTAGAAACCAAACGTGCCTTTCTTTCAACCTCCCCTTTGAGCCCAGGTTGTCTCAAGCGGTCTCTCCAGAAAACATGACACAGTTAACATGTGGGAGTTTTTTAAAGGTCCCAGCTGTACTTTACAGCTGGAAGGGTTTGTCGGGGATATAACCTCAATGAAGAATGATGATTGACTGCTTTGGGTGACACTGCACTGGCTGTTGGCTGCCTTCAGAAAGGCTTCTGCAATTCCTTGCTCTGTAATCTTCTGTTCAGTGCTTCAGGTAGAAGCTAAATAGGGAATTTGTAGCAATTACAGTGACAAGAAACCCATTTGTGCTAACTGTAGCTATGACTACTAGCAGTCATGGCCAATGCTTGAACTGGAGAAAGCCTGCATTTAGCTAGTGCCACATGGTTCAGGGGCAGTAAATTGGGTGTTATGGGGGTAAAATAGTAAACATGTATTTCTTAGTACACCAGTTGCCAAGTGCAGACTAGATACATGTCAAACATATATGCACAAATTCTATACATATAAAACATACAGAATTTTTTGTAACTTTTATTTATAGTTGTCCGTGTAAACAACTTTTCTATATGGGTGTTAGTAAATCGTATTTTGAACCTGCACATAGAAATGATATTATACTTGATGTGTCTCCAGATTTCAGAATCTAAAAATCATAACTTTCCATTATAAAGTCTAACATGCCCTAAAATAAGGCTGACAGTAGTGAGGTTTCTATGTGGACACTTTCAGCAGTAACGACTGGAAAGAGTCAGTTTCAGCAACAAGCAGAAGGGAATTCATTCTGACAATTAAGTGTCTGATGGTTTTGTCTTTAATGCAAGAAAAGGAAGATGATTCTGTTAGTGACATAATAAAAGCACGGGACCTTGCTAGTTTTAAATGTTTGTAAATTTGATAATGGCTTGGGCGTCCTCATAAAATACTAGTGGAGGCAAGCTAGGTTTTTTCCACTTACTCGCTAAAATTTAACTTGTTTAAACGGTTGACAACATTGTAACTTTACCAATATCATAATAAAAGAATGTGCAGGCAGACTTAGTCAACAGCATGAGACGGTTAAACTGATATAGGTTAGAAATGTTGTACAATTTTGGATACATTAGGGAATGTAGGGGGGACAGCTGATTCTCTAGCATTTTTCACGCATGCTAGAAAATTCTATTTATTTTTGGTTTTTTGGGGAATTGCTAATATACTTAACTCCTAAAATTTAAGGTTTTCTTCATATCCTTTCTCACATTTTTGTAGTCTTGCACATGTTTACATATGTGGTTCTTAACCTGCATGCAGTCTGTGGAAAAGTAGAAAATTATACATTTAAACCCAGGAATCTTTGATAAATAGTTGCAAGTACGAACCAAATATACTTTGTTAAAATATTTTAGAACTATTTTTAAGTATGTTATAATTATTTTCTTTAATGGCTATGAAAGACAATGTGGATTTGACCTTTTGTAAACACTTTCCCATCACTCCCAACTAATGAGTGTTTGATGTGCAGATTCTCACTACAGAAGGAACTGTGGATGATTTTCTTATAAAACCTTGATCTGTGCTGAGAAAGTTTTCGGCTTTTTTAATTCCCAGAATAGGTTATATCAGTGCAATAACTCATTATATTTTGTCTGCCAGTTGGGCCTTTTAATTTAATTGCAATGCAGCAGAATAGTATCAGGGAAAACAATAAAAATAAAATGAGCAGCAGATTTCTTGGATAAATAAGAACAAATTCACTCCTTTTTTGGTTTAGCATCCAGTCAACAGATATAGTTGTTTATAATTACTAGCATCTCTAAATCCACCATTAGGGCAGAAAGTGCAAAGATGCAAAGATCTAATTGCTTGCAAGCTTGCAGTGCTTCATGCCTATAACTTTTTTGTTTAAAAGTTTGTTTGTTTTTTAAATAAAGGGAGGAAAAAAGTATGGCCATGCAGTTACAATGACAATATGATTCCCCTAGAAGTTGCCCCATGTCTCTTAGTTAACCTCACTTTTGCCTGTTTGCCATCTTATAAAATGGTGATAAGATTTCTTCCATAAAACCTACTGTGAGAATACAGATGTTTTTGAGAAGTTCTCCAAAACGTATGCCAAAAAATATTTAAGTAGCTTAGATGTAGCTTAGCACGCTATAAAGTACAGACTCTTGCAAAAAAAAAAAAAAAAGTGCAGTAGTGAGATTTTGTAATATGATAATGATTAGCTATTAATAGGGAAATTTAATTCCAAGGGGAAATGGTTTTATATAAGAAAATGAGGTTTGGTATTTTGTTCTCTGTGTCTGTACTGTCACAATGACTGAATAAAATACAGAACTCATAGTAAGAAGAACCGAGTCCCAAATTTATAATGTCTTTTTAGTGCACATACCTGTGGTGAATTTTATGTGGGTGGATTTTGTAGCCCTTCTGCTGAAATGAGTTTCCTGTGATGAATCAGGAGCTTATTAAACAAAAAAACTTCTCTAAGTATGTCAGTGATAAAAGCAAGACTAGGGAAGATGTGGGCCCTCTCCGGAAGGAAACATGAGACCTGGTCACCCAGGATATGCAAAAGGTTGAGATGCTCAATGGCTTTTTTGTCTCAGTCTTCACGGGCAAGAGCTCTAACCACACTGCCCACGTCGCAGAAGGCAAAGGCAGGGACTGGTAAAATGAAGAACCCCCTACTGTAGGTGACGATCAGGTTGAAGACCATCTAGGGAACCTGAAGACACAAAAGTCCTTGGGACCTGATGAAATCCATCCACAGGTCCTGAGGTAACGGGCAGATCAAGTTACTAAGCGACTTTCCATTATATTTGAAAAGTTGTGGCAGTCTGGTGAAGTTCCCCCTGACTGGAAAAGCAGAAATATAACCCCCGTTTTCAAAAAGGGAAAAAAGGAAGACCCCGGGAACTACAGGCTGGCCAGTCTCACCTCTGCGCCTGGCAAGATCACGGAGCAGATGGTCCTTGAAAGATGGAAAGCAGGGAGGTGATTGGTGACAGCCAACATGGCATCACCAAGGGTAAGTCATGCCTGACAAATTTGGTGACCACCTATGACGGGGTTATAGTGTTGGTGGATAAAGGGAGAGCAACAGACATCATCCACCTGGACTTGTGCAAGGCATTTGACGCTGTCCTGCATGACATCCTGGTCTCTAAATTGGAGAGACACAGATTTGATGGACAGACCACTGAGTGGATAAGGGACTGGCTGGATGGCTGCACTCAGAGAGCTGCGGTCAACAGCTTAATGGTCAAGTGGAAACCAGTGACAAGTGGTATGCCTCAGGGGTTGGCACCAGGCGGCAGGGGCAGTGGAATTGAGTGCACCCTCAGCAAGCTTGCCCACAGCACCGAGCTGTTTTGTGTGGCTGGCATGCTGGATTGGAGGGATGCCATCCAGAGGGTCCTTGACATGCTTGAATGGTGGGCCCATGCCAACCTCATGAAGTTCAAGCAGACCAAGTGCAAGGTCCTACACCTGGGTTGGGGAAATCCCATGCGCAAATACAGGCTGGTCAGAAAATGGATTGAGAGCAGCCCTGAGGAGAGGGACTTGGGCACATTGATGGATGAGAAGCTCAACATGAGCTGGCAATGTGCGCTCGCAGCCCAGAAATCCAACCACATCCTGGGCTGCATCAAAAGCAGCGTGGCCAGCAGGACAAGGGAGGGGATTCTGCCCCTCTGCTCTGCTCTGGTGAGACCTCACCTGGAGTACTGCGTCCATCTCTGGAGTCCTCAGTGCAAGAAGGACGTGGAACTGTTGGAGCAGGACCAGAGGAGGCCATGAAGATGATGAGGGCTGAAGCACCTCTGCTATGAGGACAGGCTGAGAGAGCTGGGGTTGTTCAGCCTGGAGAAGAGAAGGCTCCAGGGACACCTTATTGCAGCGTTCCAGTGTCTGAAGGGAGCCTACAAGAAAGCTGGAGAGGGACTTTTTACAAGGGCACGTAGTGATAGGACGAGGGGTGATGGCTTCAGACTGGAAGTGGGTAGATTTAGATTAGATCTCAGGAAGATGTTCTTTACTGTGAGGGTGGTGAGGCACTGGAACAGGTTGCCCAGGGAAGCTGTGGAGGCCCCATCCCTGGAAGTGTTCAAGGCCAGGCTGGATGGGGCTTTGAGGAACCTGGTCTAGTGGGAGGTGTCCCTGCCCATGGACAGGAGCTAGATGATCTTTAAGATCCCATCAAACCTAAACCAAACCATTCTATGAAAAGATAATAGCAACAGTATTTTTAAAAGATTAGTATAATTATTCTCATGGTCGCCCGAGATGGTACCTATGTTTTCAAAAGGGAAGAATTAGTTTGTATTTGATAATGACTGGTCACCAGAATAGACTGCAACATGTTTTAACTTAAATGTAGTTTTTTGTATCCGGAACTGCAGGTTAGAAAATACAGCTCATCTAAAGGATGCTGAAAAGGGAAAAGGCTCCATTAAGCCCTTTGGCTTCAGTAAGCTTTGGATTAAGCATGTGGGCAAGTGCAAAGGAAAAGTGTGTGCTGAGACAGTCCATGATGAATTAGGTAGCTGAAGATCGTCACGTGTCTGGATGACTGACATTTGTGGTGCTTTGCAAAAGAAGACACATCTTTGAAATGAACTGATGTGACCTGAGAAATTTGTTTATGGGAAGAACAAATGAATGTGAAGAATTAGGTCATTCTGATGCTATCAGGGAAGGTAGAGCAGCCATGAACCTGAAAGTAATGATGAACATAACTCAGAAGGTTTTGTACAGATAAGCATTCAACTGACTAGAAAGCAATAAGAGCAGAAGTGCACTGAAATTTAATGGAACCTATTTCAAAGTTCAGAAATGCATTCAGGTTGTGCTGAAGTTGCTAGAGTTCAAGCCTGGTTAATACGAAAGAGTCGTCTCATCCTTGCCTAGGAAGAAGGCATCCAATTTCAAATGCAATGCCACTTTAAAAACGTGAAGGATTTAACTATGTGTTTAGATCTAACAGAAATAAAGGGGAATAGCATGTGTGATTAAGTGCTCTGTGGAATACAATATAGTGCAGCAGAAAGAGTATTGATGGTAGGTCAATATACTTGTAGGGGCCCATCCTCATACAAATACTTCTACCCTGTGCAGTTTGCCACAAAGAATTTGTTAAGATGTGCTTCTGTTTGACTACTGTGGTACAACTTAGGAATCTTTTGCTCCCCAATTTGAACCCCTAAGCATGCACCCGCTGACTAAAACTGGGCATGATAAATGCAAGAGTTAATGTTAATTAGCTGAGACAAACTTTAGTCTTAATGAGAACTTGTGCTAATATAGATGATCAGGCTTTATCTGGAGGAAAGAATAGGCTGGTCACCACGTTTTGTATACGCTAATAAGAGGAATTTGCAGTAAGCATTTGTGCTGTTGTCTTGGTTACTGTCATGCTCTCGCCGCAAACCATAGAGCTAGCATGATCTCATCTGCACGTGTGGACGTGATCTGAAAAGCTCTGAAAGACCGTTCTTTATTCTTATTACTGTAGATTGTACTGTGAACTTTGCATAGCCCAATTTCAGTATTAATATTGGAAAGTTGATGCTCTGTCATTGTGTTCTCTCTAGGCAGACTTACACCCTTTAGTCAATTATTAAATCTCTCTTTTAGTTCAAAGGGGAATAAATTATTTTTGTATTTAGTTAATATTCTCGTTAATAGATCCTCCTGTCTGTTAAGGTAGATATTATTTGCTGTCTAATCAAATGTCTCCATCTAAGACAATTATCTGGTTTCTGTCATCACGGCATCTGAGCAGCCCCTATCATAACTGCAGTTATCTTCTGCATGCTTATGTTGTTTGACTTTTCCCTGAGTTGCAGAAAAAATATAACCTACGGCAGCAGCAGGGTGTTGATTCCAGAGCCCCAGAATGCCACTGTGTGATTCTAATGACATGTTTCCTTCTTTAGAAAACCGACAATACAATACAATACTCGGTCATCCTTGCCTTTATCCTTTTCTGGAAGGAGCTTGCTGGCGTAGTGGGGGATGTCATGTTTATCTCTAATGAATATTAGTGGTGCATTTTTTTTCATACTCTCTGCTACAGAAGTAAAAGCATTAATTCAGCCCTGAGGGAGACCTGCGTGAAGGTGGCGATGATAGTAACGTAACTGAAGGTGCTGAATGAACAGCAAACTCTTTTGTGCAAGTGTACTTTTGTCCTCTATACCTTTATTGATGAACTAATCAGATTGGGCAGGCTCCAAATTCCCAGAACAGACAAAGAAACTTTGAAAAGAATGAAACGCTGCCTGTGAGCTCAGAGGAATGCACACTGATTAAATCAGGTTGAGACAAAGGCTTCTGCACAGCCATTTCATCTATTCCTAATTATGGTCGGTACTTGGAACAAACGCACCTCCCAAGACTCGCAAAGAAAACTTGCACACAGGTCCTATGCGCTTCTTTTACCCTTTTCCTCTTGTCTTATATTTCCTTGAACAAGCAGCTTTTTGTTTTGAAGAGTCACTTCATATTTCAATAGCGATCGATAAGACAGATCGAAGTCCAATTACTTACTGAGATAACATCGGTGATAATTGGATGGTTGTGACCTAGGGACTCCATTTATATATGGGGTCATGCGTAGGCATATGATGGTTGCATTGTTATTTTCAGGTATGGAAGCGTTCAGGGGTACCCCAAGAGACAACTTCTACTTGGCAGTTGAAAGTACTGAAAATTTCATGAGGATCCATTCCTGGATCTCCAAGCCAATTTTATGGACTGAAGGTTCTCAACCACTTTAACTGGTCAAGCCAGCTCATACTTTACTAACTCAGTCCTTGTTCATAGTAGTATGTAATTATGCTCATCTCCGTATTAAGATGATCTTACTTTTTCTAGCAATGGGGCATTTTCTCCCCAGAGACTTAATAATTGCTGACTCAAGATAGTGTTTTACAGTCTAAAGATTTGGTCATCATCGTTTCATCTGAAGGTTCCTCTTCGTCCTGGTTTGAGGGAAAACAGGACCAATTTTGTTCAGTAACTCTACTTTCTAGCCAGGCCTCTGAAACTGCTGAAATCACCAGCATGTTGTGCAGAAACTGTTGGCTCTCAGAGTGATAAGACCCGTGTTTATAGTCGATGCCAAGGAGTGGGATGCAGAGAGGCTCTTGCTTATCCTTATTGCTGTAACACCCAAGGCCCGACCAACTTTGTTATTTGCCCCGTTGGAGGGTCGGAAGCGGAAAAGCGTAGAGGGGTCACACGTGTGGGGAGGAGCGGAAAGGACAGGGGACCCAAAACTGACCCACAGGGTATTCCATCCCACCTGCCTCATGCTCAGTATAAAAGCTGAGGGATCCAAGGGTCAGCCCTCCTTGTTCAATGGCCGGTGTCCGAGGAGGACTCTGTCTGTTCGTCTGCCTTTCATCCTGATCCTGAATCCAGATCTGGAATCCAGTTCCTGTCTGTCACAGAGTCCAGTCTGGGACTTCCCCAGTGCCTGCTGGTGATGTGATCGCTATCCTGGGAGCTTGATACGATTTTGTATAGATCTCATTATTTTCTTTTTATTATTTTATTATCAGTATTTCATTAAGGTAGCTTAGTCCCTTCTAAACTCATAAGCCACCCTCTCTCTCCCCCTCCTCGGAGAGAGAGGTGGGGGAGAGCATCTGCTGTTCATCTCGGTGGCCAATCTGGCCCAAACCAACAATACCGTTGCTTTTGATTTGCTACATTACAATCTTTGTGCAATGAATAGAGGTGAAATAAGCAGTAAAATCAAAACCAAAAATCACGGCCATTTGTCCTTTGCTATGTCTGTGTCCAAACACATAACCTAGAATGTCATTAAAAGCCTAGCTTTAATGTTGATGCATAGTGAAGGGTGTGCGCAGTTAGCTAATTATGCTAAATGCTTTTCCTCTCTGTGGATTGCCTGTGTGTGCCATGTCTTTAGAGAGAAAGAAAATTTCGTCTCTCTTTGTAAGCACATCCTTTTTGATAATATCTGTTGAGGGTGTTGAAGATAAAAATGTTCTATAATGAAGAAACACTTAGTAATTTTAATCTTCGAGGAGCTGTAGTGATAATCAATAAAGATAATATTTTTCTAGAGCATGCAGAGAAGATACGCCTCAACTTTTGTAAGAATAATTAAAAAAAAAAGATTTGGCTGGTATATTGCACTTTTGTCAGGTCTGTGTGCTGCTGCATGGCATCTTCCACTTCAAAATATTTTTCATTTAATTTGATAGTCATAAAAATGCTTGACTGAAAGTTGTGGATAATGTATCTTCTGTGCTCGCAGAACTAAGGGAGAGAAACATTAGAGAAGTGTTTCCTTTGAATATGCATTTAAGTTTTTAAATGAGGTGCTTTGGTAAAGGACATGCTCCCTTGGAGGTTTGTTTAGCGGAAATGCTTGTGTAATGAAGGGTAAATGTTCATACTTGTGGCTATAATTTTTTTAACCATTCTTATGGGCAATGTTACAGAAAAAATGTTGGAATTCAATGAGCAAAAGATGAGTGAAAATAAACGCACCTTCATGAATATTCCTGTGCACTATAGTTAATTAGAGAATATCTAAATATTAGCTGAAACAACAATGTGTGTGTGGGGGGGTGACCCATAGTTTTTTCTCTGTAAATGCACATCCTAGTTTATATTTGTGTCTGTTGCTGTAACTCTCATTAAATCGATTTTCCTAAAAGTATTTATTAATAAAATTAGTGTATCTCTGCATGTCGGAGAATTCTGGGAGCGTGTTATGCGCTAGCCCCTGGATGGTATCCAGCTTTTAATTACCATGACATCTAGGCTTACTGTGAGGTGGGTCAGGCAACGTGGTACTTAAGAACATCCGCAGCCATACGGTGTTCTTTGTAGGTCAGCAATCCAAATACTGCTGTTTCTGCTGGAGTACCAGGTGATGTAAGTACTGGTGGGAAATTACAGGGCTTGACATAGCTTAGGAAGCAGTCGGCAGAAAAGAGTGATCAAGGACAGCTTAAAAACCAAATGTGACTTTACTTGGGGAAGTATCCAATTTAGACAAAACTGGGTAAGAGGAAAGACAGAGGTAATCAAACTGCAGTCTAACCAGGACACTGTCTCATCTCAGGCTCTTGACCTGCAGTTGTGAAATTGTTCAGTGACTTTGATAACCAGGAGACACTGTATTATTGATGTGTTATATCTTCTCATATTACAATTTCTTTGAATATGGGAATTCATTTTCTGCTTCTTAATGCCGAGGCAGTTTTACCCGAGCTATGTTGAAAGTGGGATAGGATGAAAGTGCAGTATGGTATAGTTGCAGGCAGAGGCAGGTGAATTAGGGAACTGAATTAAAAGTATAAATCCTTTGTAGGTTAGCTTTTTGGGATTGCACGCGTTGCTGGAAACATGGTGCACGATTTACTTTGCTGAATTTAATCGTGACTAAATTCAAGTGCTACTGCAAGTTTGGGAGTCATGGATTCAGGCAGCCTTTTCTGACATCATAAATAACATCTGTTGGTACTTTTTGGAACAGCAAATATGCAAGTGTGGAGCCTTGGGCATACAAAATCTGTCGTAGGCAATTTGGTTTTGGATTTAAAAATAGTAATTTATTACTTATCTGTAAATGTATCTTCTCTACATATTTTTTCCATGTGCAATTAACAGTATGCAGATGCATTTTTAATGAATTGCTATATGAATGAAACCCCTGAAAAACATAAAGGAAATAATGCCTTGTTAAGTATATCTTGCTGGAATACACTGCCTACACTGAAATGCGGAGCTCAACATGTATGAACAAGATTTTTATGTATTTTCATAACGCATTTGACAGCTCTAAAATAGGACATCATGCTTCCATGCAAAGATATTAAACCAGCAGTAAGGAAAAGCTGGCAGTGGCCTGGCATCAAATTACTCTTTACTCGTCAGTACTGGATCATTTTAGAAAAGCTGAGCGTAACACCTCTCTATCAAAGGACGATTTGTGCATCTTCATCTGTACGTTCTGTTCTTGCTAATGACAGTTTATTATCTGCATGAAGATGTTGCCTTTATTATTAAGCATTGCCAAAGATAAACCCCTACCTGCTAACACGCCTGAAATATTTTTTTGGCTTTACAGATCCATTCTGCCACTAATAAGAATAACCTAAAAAAAAAAATAAGTTCAGCTGCGGAATCAGTATTTTTCTTATTTCAAGCGTAAATAAAGAGAGAGACTACAGGTGGTGTGTGTTCTCTCCAAGGCCTTCTCTCAGGCTGGCCGTGAACATTTGCTTTGTCATTGCTTGATCTGTCTGTGATGTACAGCTGGACCATCGACAAGGAGGAGGATGGCCACAAGATAGTATTATCCTATTTCTGTTACACAAAGCTACAAATGAAAAGCCTCTGTATGGTGCAGCCATGCCTGCTGTTAGTTGAGTGTAAAGTTTTTTCCTGTAATGCTCTTTGGGTGGATTTGTGTAATGATGCTCTACCTCTTTCTGGCTGTCCACAAGGGCAGCAACAGCTGATAGGCAAAGCAAGCTGAATCAGATCTTTAAGCTGTTTTTCCTTCTTTTGAGCAACTTTGTTTTGGGTGGAAGACAGTACCTGTCTAATTTAATGATTTGCAAACAGACCTGACTGGCTAATGTCTAAGATTGTCACAATCTTGTTACCCAGCAGGCAGTAGGAAAAATAAGTGAATAATTTTGAAACCAGTACCTAAGCATTCTTGTCAAATACTATTCTCAGGGTTAGGTGAGTAACGAAACTATATGAAAAATGGAGTGTTCTGAAGAGAAATTAAATTTCTAGCATTGATGAATTCAATAGCCTTTGCTTACAGACTAGAAGAATATGTACATAAATTTTTCACCTGGTTTTAGTTTACAGGAGAATCCTCCTCTTCTCTGGGCAGTGCTCTGAGAAATCATGTGCCGTGATGGATTTGGTTTTGAAGTCTAAGTAACTAGTCTGTATTAGAATGATATCGATCAGCTCCTTATTGTAGCTGAGAGCACAGATCGGAGTCAGTAGAGAAATGTATGGGGTTCTGCCAGGCTTTCATGAAAAAGCATATCAATTGAAAAGTTGTTTGTAGAGCATAGTTTATACTTTTTAATAGGAATTTTTTGTATGTTTCTATTCACACCTTTTCATTATACTTTCTTCCAATTGTTAGTTCAAGATTGTTCTAGAATGTGCTCTGGGTGATTAAAAACAAAGGGCCACGTATTTTTTAAAAGCGAAAATACAGAATTTGTCTTTCACTAGTAAAAAACTAACACTGGGAGAAAAATTCTGCACAGCAAAAGAAGAACAGTTCTTAGAGCATAGATCACGTTTGTAACGTTTCCAAGCAATAATAGGAAATAACCAAGGCATTGCCACCCACATGACTGGCATTTTAAAAAAGCAAAGTAGTAGTTCATACCAAATTGCTGTGATAAGATGTTAATGTTTGAAACCTGGAACAGATTTCTAATTCCAACTTTGGCTTTGCAGCTTTCTGTAGTTAAGTCACTCATGCTATGTGTTTATGTTTCCTTGTCATGGAGCTTATATATTCATGTGTGTGCGAAGGATCTGGTTGCTTTGCACAACTGTGGAACATAGGGATACTGGATATCAGAAACCTGTCTCCTGAGGAAATGTTTTCCAACGTGCCTATTGGACAGCAGGGTTATGTGTTCAGAACACCAGTATTGGTTTCGCCATAAGGCTAAGACATCTTCAGCGAATTAACATTTCTTAGACATTTTTGTGTTTTAAAATCCTGAATGCATTGGCAATAACGCTTCTGGATTGAATGTGAACACAAAAGGAAATGATAGGCTGTTATCCATATTTCTTGATCTTATGTGGCACACAGCTGAACAATAAAAATAGTGGATGGGACCTCAAAGATAAATCGTTTCTCTAACAGTAGCAGGGGGTTTGCATCTCTCTTTACAAATACGTTTTTTCTACTTGTTCGCTAAGTCCAGGATATGGAGGGGGGTGACGTGTTCAAACTGTGGTCATCCGATTCAAAATCCCTGTCTCTCCTAATTGCCACATCCTGTGTCAGTGAATGTCAGGGTCTAGATATGTTAAATGAAACACCTCTTTTTGTTTCTTTTTAACCCGCTACCTAATAATTTCATCTGATGCACTCTACTTGTGTTTTCACATAGAGAATAGCACTAACAACCTTATTTTTCCTGTTGCTCATGGTTTTATAGACTCCTGTAAAATCATTCCTTGATCATACCATATCTCTCTAAGCCAGATGGTGCAATCATAGCCTACTTAGTTTTCCTTATATAAAAGATATTCTATACTTTCTACTTGTTCCAAAAAAATGTTTGGAGAAATATTTTTTTTTTCTTTTCTTTACTAATTTGATGCTTGTAAAACCACTGTCAGAGGTGTTTGTTTGTACATAAAAAAGGTGATCCAAGTTTATGTCAATGCCAATATTCTTGCATTCTGCCCTGCCATTTTGGCCTACTTTCCTCTTGCAAAGTGCCAGTTTCATATAGGTGTGGCCAACATTAGTGTTATGTATTTTTTCCATGCCACCTACTGAATCAGTCAATCTCACACACACATACGCGCACAAATTTGGCAGTTTCTTGTGATACAGTAGCCTCAATGCACAAATTATACTTCTGTTTCCAATCAAAAAATATTGCTCGCAACCATTTTATTTCATTAAGTATGTTGTTCAATGCTGAAGTGACTAGCTACTTGTCTGTTAAAATTTTGTTTCATTCATCATCAGTTCTTTATCTGCTTGATTATTATCTAGGTTCCTGGTATAACTTTTGTCTGGGTGCCATTGCATGCAATTACATTTCCAGAACAGAGAATATTTTTCTGTTACTTGTCGTGATGGATTTTCATTGGATATTATAAATAAACCTTTTGACCTAAATTATTCTTTCCTCTCTACATTGACCTTCTGTGATTTGTTTTGCTGAATAGATTTAGTGTGAAAGCATGGAAAAAATCCATGGTTTTCTGAGACTACTCTTTCATTTTGATTCTTTTGTTGCTAAGATCAAAAGATTTGTTAATAGGGATCGTACTATAAGAAATAATCTCTACAAGTTTGAAAAGGGTTCTCTGCAGAATCATACTTATCATTTAAGTAGAGCTATTTCATTAGAAGCTAGTGAATCTTTTAATAAGGTCAAGTATGCTTTTTTTTTACACTATTCAAATAATGCTTATATTTTTATTCTTTCTTCTGTCTGTTGTTATGCTATCTTATATTAGTACTTTGGTTTTCCCTACAGTATACTCCCCTGTCTCCTTCACATTATCTTTTTGCTCTGCCTCCTTCATTATCAGCAATATCTACACTCTAAATTTCCCATGTAAACTTCTCTGTAGGGCATAACTTTGTATCAGCTGGGATTTTAACATAACTCTGACAATGAAACCATCCTTTCTCATTGTGTGTAATGCTAGGTGTTTTACTGCTGTAGGTGTGCATTAGTATTTATACACATCTTTTACATGTTCGTATTGTCCTGTGTTCTGTATAATTATCAGTTTCCAGACTGAAATGTTCCACTTTGGGGTATCTCTTTTATTTCTTTTGAGTGAACTGTGTGTAAATTGATGAAAATGTATGGGGTAGGTGTGGAGGGTGCAGTCAGCTAGGTTGTTGAGAAGCTGGGCAATTAAAGAAAAAGTGAATGAGTGGCGCATAGGTAATATCTAACAGCGCATACTTCTAGAATTTTGGGGTTTCTTTTAGGAAAATATTTATGAAGTCATAATAGATTTTGCATTTACCCTTGGTGCTACAGAGAGACTGATATGTATTAGCTGTAGAATTGCAAGGGGAAATTTTGAACTGTTCATTTCATAGACAGTCGTCCAAGAACTAAACACCATAGTGAGGGCGAGAATTTCCTTTACAAATTCATTATACATTCCTGTTACTTGTTTGCAGTTTTCATAGCTCTCATTGTTTGCTTCCTGGTAAGGACTGATACTTGCTGTACAAGGAATTTAGTAGTGGTATTATCTGTGAAACCTTAGGGGCTCAGAAGGACCTACTCAAAGAACCACATGCAAATCTTAATGCCGTAACTTGAGTTAAACAAAGTTTTCTAACAGAATTAGCACACATCACAAACACAGAGGAGGAAAGAATGAGATATTTTAATGTGCATCTTGACCTCTGGGAACTGAGAAAAGCTAATGTACAAAGATCTTTAAGTCTACCAGTGAATAAGTAGTTACGAATGGAGTGTAGAACACCGCATCTGTTTAACATAGCAGAACACTGCCAAACTGTTGAGGACAAATAACTTCCCTGCTCCACTCTGGAATATATTGAACAGCTTGAGCCAAAGAACAATCAGCTTATTGGCAGGGAGTCGAAAAATGTACTTGGCTTTCCCCTCATTATAAATAAATAGCTGAGAGGAATGCAGTGACATGGACAGGGAAAAAACCCCGTATTAAAACATACATTGATTTATATCCATTGTATTGAGAGTATCTTAATCTCTCTAATATCTAACACTGCCTGAAAATGAGACCAATGCTGAATACGTAAAACAAAAAACCCTCTTGAAATAGGTTAGTTTAGTTGCAGTTGCTACACGCTCTTGGATGCAATGAAGAAATGGGAAATGATGTACACATGGCTACCCAGAGAAGATGCTAGAAAATTGCCAACTCTGACATCAAGTGAGAGGAAGATGGTGATTAACACCACATGTCATACTAAAAGGGTAGTACTGCATTCAGGATGAACCACAGGACAGCAATGTGCAATTTGCCTTTTACCCACTGAGTGAAAGAGATGAAAGGAGTTAAGAGAAAGTGAAGACAAGAGCTGGTGAATATTGCAAGGGCAGAGAATAGCTACTAAACTTTTAAGGATTCAAAAGGACCGAGTTTTCCTAGTTTTTAGTTCCTGCTGACATAGGGTGAAGACTTCTCCTGTTCATTTAGTTTAGTCTTGAAACTTGTCAATTTTCCCTGAAATAAATAATTTAAATAAATGTTTCTTTCTTGAGAAAGAAGTAAAAATGGTCTTGGTAATATATTCCTCATAAACGCTCTACTTTGTAAGGTGGTTATTGTACTGGGACAACTTTTATGAAAGAACATTGTCATTGTATTTTTTTCTTCCCAAATATGGTGGCATTTCTTCTCCAAAAAGAAACCTTTATACATTGCAAAAGCAAAGTTAATAGGTCTCCATATGCATCTGAAAGAGTTACATGTAAAACACTCCTCTCTCTTTTACACATGCCTTCTTCCATTTGACTGAATTATTCATTGATCTTTCCTATGCATGGAATGTTTTTCTATAAATATCTCTGGGTTATTTTTGGCAGAGCCTAGGATCATAGCGTAAATCACATTGGAAGGGACCTCAGTTAGGTCTGTAGTTCAACCTCCTGCTGAACACAGGGTCAGCTATGACATCAAACCAGGTTGCTCAGAGCTTTACCTGGTCTGGTCTTGAAAACCTCCAAGGATGGCGATGGCAAAACCTCTCTGGGCAGCGTGTTCCATTGCTTGGCTGTTTTCATGACAAAAAACTTTCTTTATACCCAGTCTGAACCTCTTTTTTGTGTGTTCAACTTACATGCGTTGTCTCCCGTCAAGTACCACTGCCAACAGCCTGGCTCCATCCTCTTGATAACCTTCTCTCCTGTGTTGGGCAATTAACTTTTCTACAGTTTGTCACTTTTGGTTCTTTTAATCTTTTTTTAAGTGTCTAGCACTTTGCAGGCACTACAAAGAAACCAAAACATTGCAGCTTGAACAAAGGTGTTGCAAATAATTTCTAGACTGCTCTTCTACCTGCATCGTCTTCCTTCCTGACCGGTGACTCGAGTTGGTTACATTGATGCTTGCGCAGTCTAAAGCTAGGCAAGTTAGCCTAAAGCTTAAGGAAGAGCATCTGAGTGCCTGCCAGGCCTAGCTTAGGCATATTTTCAATTGGACAGTTACTATTACTTGCTTTTGTGCTACCTGATGAACCTGCCCTAAGCTTGTGATGAATTCTGTGTAACAGTAGGGCCAACAAGCTCTAGACAAAAAGAGCATTAACTGATAGGGAGGGCATTTATGTTTTGCTGTGTTTCCACACAAATCAGGGAAATAGTCATGGAAATGTCTTGCCCTAGGTCATGCAGGCAGGAATTGAACCTCGCTCTTCAGACAGTGATGCAAATCCTGCAACCGTTCCATGTTGCACCGTTGCTGGCCCCCACCCCAAGTTCAGGCTGCTTCTTGCTGAGGAGCATCAGAATGTTTTCCAGGGTGTAACTCTCAGCAGAGTTTTGTCTGCATGCCTGTATGAGAAAGACTGAGACTGCTGGGATGCTGTAGCTGCCTCTCCTTTCAACTTCCGCTTCTGAATCTTCCCAAATTACTGTAGTACTTCATGGCTTCCAGTAAGGGTCTTTAAAATCACTGTGCAAAAACCTCAGAAAGGAACCATCAGAGGAATACCTGTTGTATAAAAAATGAGCTAATATGACAAAGAATCTAGTATTTCTTTTTTCTCTCTGCTGTCATATTATTGCTGTCCTCTTCAAAAGGTCTTCTACTCTGTGCCTGTTGAGGTAGCAGGAAGTCATGCAATATTCATGGTGATTTCCCTTTTCTTAGCATAGAAATTAAGAATAAGGTAAATTGAGCAGTGGCAATATTCAAATGGAGTAATGTCTTTTAAACATTCCCAGCAGCAAACTATAGCAGTAAAGGTTAAGAGCTATGCATGATTCAACAACACGCTGCTTTCCATGTAGGTACCACGACTGAAATCAAGAAACTATGAAACCGTAGGGCAGGATATCTCGTAGGGGGGTGTCTGTTAAAATAATGAAACAAAAGGGTAGCTCTCAAGATCAGTGATGGCGTAAAGAATCTTTTTTTACTCTGGTTATTATGGCAAAAATTTGTGACTATCTGACAGCTGTTTGGCTCTTCGTGTTCAATAAACTGACGGGTCTGGCTGATGACTTGTGGGCAGCTGTCCCCACCATCCCGCTGGCACTCCCTGACAATCATTCAGTAAGGCCATGTTTGGTATGGGTGTAGATGTGCAGAGCTACCCTTATGCTTAAATCTGTCCCCTTGTGGCCATGATTAATGTAATTTGGCTGACAGCTATGCAGGCAGCTTGCACTGCTACTACCCGTGCTATACTTGTCTCTGCTTTAATGGAGTGGTTCAATTTCATGGCTGTATTAGTCTGGCACCTTTCTCAAGCACCATAAAAATTCCTTGAAGGTGCCACATGTGCATTTTTACTTAATTACTGAACCAGTATTTCTCACTTAAAAAAAAATAAATTAAAAAAATATATTAACTGTCTTCTCATATCCAGTGTGATTTAATGCAGAGGGCAGGGCAGCCAGTCAGTAATTAGTCACAAAAGTCAAAGGGCCTTTTTCTTTAACCTGAAATTTTCCGAAGCCACCTACTTCTCTGAATCTTTGGAACGTAATTTTGTGTCATGCAGAGGTGCCTCTACTTGCTTTGCCATTTTGGCAAGGTGCTTCTCAAAAAGATTAATGAACTTGGATGGAGGAGTCCATGAAGGCAGTTCAGTTACTTTACTGGGCAACGTGCTTAGGTTAGTTTGGGTATCTCTGCATGGCATTGCATCATGTGGTACTGACAGAGCATTATACGTCTAAAGAGTAGCTTTTTGCCAGACCAGACTCTGGGTCCTCTTGTGATTTGGCTTGGTTTGATGTTCTACTGCCAAGGGATCTGAGTTACTCAGTGTATGGTAACCTGCTTGGACTTTGGAAATCTGAATGTTTAGATCTTGCTTGCAACTCTGGCATCAAATCTTCTTGTGACTGGCCAATTATGGAAGAAAGATCAACTGCAGAAAGCTCCTTTTTTTGCATATGTTGAATGTGCCTGGCCTCCCTGCTCTTGTAAGCTTTTATTTCGGACATTTGCCTTAAAATTCCAGTAAGTCTATAGTAAACAGAGGGAAAAGCCTTCAGTCATACCACCCCAAAACTATCTCATCCCTTCTCCAAACCAGCCTGTGTAACATGTAGAAGAACTCCAAGGAAACCCAGAGAAACTGTGGCATGTAGTGCACACCACCGTTAAATCTGAACCACGCAGGAGGTAAGCAGTGTCAATAAACATCTCTCACCTGTCATATTATAAAGAGAACTTCCATGAAAACAGGAAATATGGTTTCAGAAAATAGTTCTTTGAGTTTTGAAATAGGGACTTGCCTATCCCATGTAGGTACTCTGGGCTACTAAATGATGTGGAGCCTCTTCTGTTTTAAATCACAATGTTCATTCTTGACTGGAAAAAGCTCAACCTTTTCCACTTAAATGTCTTATGAAAAGTGACAATTTCTTTAAACAAAGAAAAATTTAAAAAAAAATCATGTAGTTACGCTGGTGAAGAATGCTAGTCTGTGAAAACCTACTGTTAATAAGACACAAAATCAGTACTGCATAAGCTGATGGATTTTTGAGATCCATTTGATAGCATTTACACCCTTGGTAGTTTTTAATCCTAGAGTCTGAATATTGCCCCATCCTATGCAGCTATAGCATAATATGTATCTGTCTAAATTCTCACTGAAGTGTTAAGTGGGCATATTTTTTCCTTTACAGCAATCCAGAACATGTAGATTGTGGTAGTGATGAGAGGTCCTGTGCAGTCTGTCTGGGGCAGGTGAAATGAATCCACTCTATGGTATATTAGGCTTGTGAGTTATTTTTAAAATGGAAGCTGTTCTATAAATGTTTTAGGCATAATTAGAATATATTGGGAGAGAACTCCCTGTGGAAATAAGCATGGAGCCTGGTTGGCTGGTGCAGGCTTTCCAACATGCTACCTGCCACAGACATATAAAAGGTATAAAGAGCTCAGTCAGCTTCAAAGGTAGGTGAGATAAGCAGTTGGTTATCCTAGTAAGGTGATACAGTTTGCAAAGAAAGAAAGAAAATTTCCCCTGGTTGTATGTTTGCTGTTTGCTGGCAATGAATATTTGCTGCTGAAATTGTCAAAATGTTAAAGCTAATCTTTCTAACTGTTTACAGAGACTTGTGAAGTTGATAGGGGAGGGAAGGAGAAAGCACTTAGAAATAAGTCTTACTAGCAGCACCCATTTCCACTCGGTTTTGTAGAATTTGTGGAAAAAGAAGAGTGGACTTAAATAGCTGAATGCAAGTTTATCTGTGGCTTACTAGCTTTATCAAACCAACCAGATATGGATGAAGATGCCCAGTGGAAAGAGGATTTATTGCAGAGGTAGAAAGAAATTTTAGGTAGAAAGAGTAGTGCCTTACCCTCTTTCCAGCTACTAGTAGTCTGTTTTAGCTAAGAGCACATTTGTTTGATACAAAATAAGCAAAAACAGGACTTAATTTAATTTACCTGCCATAAGAATCTTCTGTACATTTTTATATCAAGACTCTAGCCTATCTTCCTCAGGTAGGAATGAACAGTGGAGTGAAAACGCATAACTGTAGCAGTCTAAAACGTTGGCTGTCAGGTGTCATGAGAGTGTACTTCTGTTGAACAGGTTTTGACATGGGGCTAGTTAAAAGTTTGAAAGAAAACCATTTTTGGAGCAAGTATAATGCCCATGTGAATTGGTCCTTTGGCTAAGCAGATGAGGTATGAATTCAAAATAATCCTCCAGCTTGTACGTTGTGGTTTTTTGTTTTGGTTTTTGGGGGTTTTTTTTAGGCAATGTCTGTACACTTACACTGTTGTTCTATTTAAATAGATCCATAAATTCCCTGCTTCTTATATGACATTGTTTGGGAAACTTCATCTGTCTTATTTGGCTGACAGAAAGTTGAGCAAATGCTTAGGTGTTGAGAAGAGTTAATCACCTCTTCATGTTTACCATGATCTATATAGTTGATCGTGCCCCAGACTTTTCCTGTCCCTTTGAGATGAGTTCTTAGTTTCTTTATCCTTAAAATGTGGCCATATTTTAAATTAATAGTTTTGACTAATATTTGAAGTGCTTTGAAGGAAGTATGAAGATGGGACTAGAGAAGTGCAAGCTGTTATTACTATTATACTTCAGCTAAAATTAAATTTTGCTCTCCCCAGAAAAAAAATCTGCCAAAGTTAATATTTAATCCAGTGGACTATCAGTATTCAAGAAATACATATGAACCACAAAACCCATGCGGTGGAAATGTTCAGGTGTTGAAGTCTGTGTAATTTAGCCTTTATAAAACTTTAAATTTTAAAGGAACCGACAGATTCATCATTAATTTTTAGATGATGTACAGAACGTTCTCTCCCCCTTTCCATCTGTCTTGGAAGATTANCCCCCACCCCCCTTCAGAGCAAAAATGCAAAGTAATGCTGAAGACAGGAGCTGTATTTATAGTCCCTCAGTTAGCAAACTGAGAGAAGCATTAATGCAAATCAATTTATGCCTTTTAAAGAATGCTGCAATCATGTGATGCCTTTCTCAGGCGTGAAAGACAAGGTGTATCAAATTTAGACACTTGTGATACAGGTATATCCTCTTAAAAAAATACCTTTGCTGTTATGAAATGAGAAGTATGTAATATGGAAAAACAAAAGTGATGCATTTATATTAGCTAATAAGTGTGTAATGTAAGGGGGGGAAGCTAATAAAAACCTGTTAGACTATAACCCAACTCCTGACAATCACATCATTTGTGTCAAGTCTGTGCTGCTATTTGTTAATATGGTTGCTACGGCAACTGAAAGCCTACATCTCTTCAAGGTAAAATCAGAAGTGCAGAGAGTGTGGAAATGCAAGAGCTGACTTTAAACATACACAAATGCGTGCTTTGTCTCATCTTCCTTTTTCCACAATAGATAACAAAGCTTTTCTCTGTATTTTCTTTGCCATTCTGGCACTGGGAAGGGTAATTGTGAGTGCTAAGTGGTAAAATGTGAAACCCACTGGGGAGCTGAGAGACTACTACCTACTGGACTGCCAGCGATTTCTTTGACAGATGGTATCAGGTCCCAGAAGAGTCTAATTGGCTTATCATAGCCAATGCATGTGTTACAAGTGCTTAGATAAAGCCAGCAAATACACATTAGCTTGATGACTTGATTTGTAGCTGTGCTTTTAAAGAAAAATATAGGCAAGACAATACCACCCCGTCTTAAAGTACTGGATTTGAGCCTCTCGGAGCCTTCAGTCTTTTGCTGGAGTCCTGGTAGAAATTACTAAAAAAGTCTGTGGTCATTCTTTTAGGCTGGAACAACCCATGCGTTTATATGGGAAACTCTGTGTTGTCCCTACTACAGGCATTAGCCTGCTGCATCACTGGTGAACTGTCAAGTCCAGGTGACTTCATAGGAGCTTTCTCAAAAGATCCCTCTGAGGTGAATGTGTCTTCTGTGGGTATTTCTAAAGAGCATCCATTTAAAGCCCTTGGCATATGTAATGTTTAGGTACAAGTCCTCTGGTCCTCTGACTGGCATGTGCGCAAGGAGAGTCTAGACTGCTGAGTTGGCTGAGGAAGTGACAGGTGAAAAGCAGCTTCTAGCAAGGTCTGGACTGGGGAATCGATAGCATCAACTTGCTCTGGTTCAGCAGGGAACTTAGCTCAACGTGTCGAAATACAAAAATCTAGTTGAAAATGCAGGATTTTTTTTTTTGCTCCCATCGTTACTTCCCATTTCAAAAGATGTTCTGACGTTGAGCGTCTGTGAGGACTCGCAGGGGTTGTTCTGAGGGTCAAAGGACTTCAGAAATCCAAAGGACAGAGTGTGGCTGATCTGAAGGTGGTTTTGGCCAGGGCATAATGCAGCTGTACCAAGGATGTAGTAGATGCAGTCATCCTACGGTTCCAGTCTGCTGTACCAACTGGCACAGCTGAATGATTCATTGCATATAAGGGGTTTTGGTTTTTGTTTTTTTTTTATTGCCTTTAAAAAAATATATTGGCCACTGTACCATCATGAAGCTTCCTGTAGGTCCACAATGTTGCCTCAAAAATAAGAGCTATCAGATCCTCAGGCTGATATGTGCTAAATGCCTTCTTTGTTATCAGTCTGAGTGGAGATACTAAGGAGATGCAGGAAGATGGCCCATCTCTATGAATACAAAATAGGACCTGTGTTGGCATATCACGTTGCCTTATCATTCTTCCTCACCACATTCTGATATATATATGTGTATGAAATATATATTCATATATAAATATATGAAATAGAATAATTAACGTTCAATCACTTGGACTTTTGTTTTTAAATAAATTCAAACACAGAGGCACATGTCTCACGGGAGTTATCAGGGAAGATCAGCTAATGTTTCTAAAGCACTGTCATGATCTGTAAAATACTCATCATTCATATACTGTAGTTTAAGGAAAGTCATGAAATTTGGGAAATTGTAATTTTGTGGGAGGTGGTATAGTCTCATTAATGAACTACATCTGTCAGTTCTAATGACCACAAGGGCTTTTCCCAGTTCCTTACTTACAGGACTTATCAATAAAATAAATCTATTGCTCTTGGTAGAGTTTTCTGAGTTTTTCAGTTTTATTGCAAGACTACGATTGAGTATCTAGCGTTAAGAAAAATAACTAAACCTATCTGTAGTTAAAACATGTTTTTTCATTTTCCCTTTTTTTTTCCTTTTGTCCATTTTCTCATGGTTCTCTAGAAGTTGTTCTCTAGATGCTATATGAAGTCATTTAGTGTCTGTCTGTGAAACAGCACTGACTTCGCAGCTTATCAGTGCTTGTCAGTACTCCTTCAGGACCTTCCACCCATTATGATTTGCCAGAAGGTGAATCTGGTGATTTTTTCATGCAGCTGCTTAGTTAAGCTGGTTAGGAGAGCCTGCCTTAGCCATAAAAATAAGCCATTCATTCATGTGTCCTATAGTCTCCACGTTTTCCAAAATCTTCATTGTCCTGCGTTGAAACTGCTTTTTTCCTGCTTCAGGAGCTCCAGAAGGTGTATGTCCTCACTGGGCAGCCTAACTTAAAAACAGTAACAAAAACAAACATACAAAAATCCTCAGAGAAGCTAATTGTTTCTTTTTGTCTTTGACACATAATATGCCATCCACGAAAAACTAGCAAACATAAAAATACAAGTGAAAAAAAAAACCCCAAAGCTCCTGTTAGTTTTTTGCAAGCTTGCAAATGCAAGAGGATAAACCCCTGAATTTGAAAGAGTCTGTAAGCTCCTCAGGCGCAAGACCATAGAGGGAGAATAATTATGAATCTAAAAATAGAATTATGAGAATTTTGTTCCCTGTGCAGTTATCGCAAGATTTGAAGGCCAAACACCTTCAAATGAGCCCGGGCACAGAGATGCTGCATCAGATGGCAAAAGGAAATTATCCTGTGGAGAATGACTTTCAGAGATTCATCGGATTCATGTAGTTACGGTTAGCGTACTGCAAGCAGGGGCACAGAAACTGCTTTTGTTGACTTACACAATGAGATTATAGAAGAGTGGAGATTATAGAAAGGCAGCAGACCCAGGAACCCGCAGAGCGTTATTTGTTGAGCATGATACTGAAACGGAACTGCCTACAAACCCTTATTCACTTCCACAGTTCCTTGTAGGCTTAGGCACAGGTTTACACGCCTTTTGCGACATTTGCTGACTGCTTGTGGCATAGGTTTGTTTGTGACTTTGCAGGGCCTGGTCAGCAGTCTATATAACGAGTAATATTCTGATTATTGTCATGCTTGGACTTTGTGTTATGTTTCAGTTTACAAGTTGTTTTCAATTTGAACTTTGTTTTTCCAGTTGCTATCATGTTAGAAAGTTACAAAAATAGGAGTGTATCTCAATTAGCTGCACGGTAAATCACTTCGTGTATGAAACCATGAAGTTTGTGGTTAAAAACTTGTGCAGGTCCACTCTTCCGGAAAGAAAGAGGTATGTCAAAAGGTTTCGCTGAACTATTTATATGTAGGGAGAACAAGCAGTCTGCAGAAACCAATAAAGTGGCACCCTGTGTCTCCAAATCAGCAAGCAACTAGAGTTTGATTAAAATTGATATTGGATTCAGCAAGTCGGAGAGTTCTTACCTAGAACAATCTATAAAATTAATCAGCCACAAAATACCACATGCAGATTGGCAAGCTCTTCATCCAAGGAGTTTTAGAAAATAAGCACAACTGGCACTTGAGATCCCCAGCACATATGAGAACAATATGCTTCACAGCAGTTTGTCACAAAACAGCATGCATATTAGCTATTCATTATTCATTAAGAGCGCCACACGCGCAATAAATGCACGTACATAGGAGTGCTGCTTCATTGGTATGGATTGGGTATGGCGTCCGTTGTCACTTAGCATCCCCTCTCTAAGCAAATGCTTGCTTCTGGTTTCACAGATGCTATTTGGAGCACAGCAGGCTATAAGTCTGAACGAGAAGTTTGTTGCGGTAACTTAAAAGCATCAGCATTGCCCGTCGCAGCACTCCTGGAGAACCCTATGGAAAGTAATGTGATTTTCTGTTTGGATTTTAAGTTCTGTGGTAAAACATCAAAAGCTGTGGCAGGACAGGCTAGATGAGTTCCTCCAAAACTCTGCATCCCACCAGAGACCTGGCTGGGAGCAAAGTTCCTAGGCGGTGATCATATGAAAAGAAGTTACGTGTTTCTGTAGGTACAAAAAGCCAGATGTCTTCAAAGCACTGTTGTTAGGTACGTCGTTGGTGCTTCCCAGGCTGGTGTTCATAAACCTTCTGATGAAGCAGTACAAGCTCTGCAGAATGAGGGAGTAGTACTCCTTGCAATTTTCAGCTCTAGGTAAACAGTCTTTACCGTAGCATTAAAAACTTCCATCCCAGGTTGCTCCAGGCCAGTAGCCCAGGAGCTTATTTCCCGAGCAATCCTTTATTAACCATGAAGCATGAATGTTAGATGGCCTGGGGAAGACAGTTTATAGACTTCTGTACCGAATAGGGCTTTCTGAGACTGAACAGTGGGGTGGATAAAGGTATATAGTTTACTGCAATTCAGAATAATATTTACTGTTGTTCATACAAGTTTATAATAAATTATTTTGAAACCGCCCTGCAATACTGAGAAGGTAGTAATGAGTATTGGTTTGTTGTAGAGCATCCTTTCTAATTACTCAGGTCTAGTCCTTTTGCTCAGATAGTTCTTTAAGTCAAGGTCAGTTTGTTCACTACTAGAAAGCTTTTCCTTCTTCCCAAAGTTTAGTTTCTAAGCCTCAGAGAAACTGCATTATAACACAGTAGATGGTTAGAATTGATTTTAGAAAATTATCGTTCAAGATCATTGCTTATTAAGTTCCAAGGTTGCTACACCATACTTTTTCATAATTGCAGTCTCCGCTTCACCGGTGTATTTTGAATGTTTGAGAGATTTGAAGTAGGTTTTGGCCCCCTGTGTTGTTCTTTTTTCCTTTTTTCTCCCCCCTCCCTTCCCGCCTTCATTAGAAATTAATTATAGTCGATAATTAAGCCTTATACTGTATGTCTTTTATGTAGAGAGCGTAATCATTTGTCTGAATTGTATTACATGTTTTGACTTTAAACTATTTGGCCCTCATAGTTAATTTATAAGTTCTCATTTGTTCTCGGGCTTCAAATGTTAGCAGATGTTTGCACGAGGAAGGAGCTAACCACTGTGCAAGTTCGTGGCCTGTACTTGGTGACTTCCAGCAAGATATACCATTACCCTCAAGAATTCGTGATTAAAAAATCACTCTTCCTCTTTTTGGTTCGGTCAGCAGAACATTGAATCTAATTTTATACCAGTGCTGACCTAGTTTGAGGAAACTAAGTTCCTGTTGGGTCTGTATTGCTCCCAAGCTTACTTTCTGTGAGCCCCTCTTACAGGAGAATATCTGAGGCTTTCCTTGGAGTCTGAAAACCCTAACCAAAGGCAACTGCAGCTATTTTCATGTAGGCTCTTCCTGCTTGCATGAGATGCACCCTGCTGTAACCTTTCGCTTAAGGTTTTGTTTAGGCAGTGATTACCATGGTTTATTGCTGCTTGTGGTCACAGTAAGGGATGGAGCACAAAGGGAAATCAAATTACCCAAATTTCTTTCAATCAAATACATTTCCCAATCATGCTTATTTTGAATGCTAGTGTTCAAGCCCGCTTGAGTATTTCTCATTATGATGTGAAAGTTTAGGTCTAGAAATAATAAATTAAATACATCATTGCTAACTAAACAAATGGTTTCTAGGAAAGGCAAGTGATTTCATTCACTCACTTCCTTATTTATTGCACAAACCCTTATACAATTGGGGGGGGTTATCTTCAGCCATTTTTCTTGGAACACAGACAATCCCTTCTTAAAACAGTGATGATTCTTACAACAACAGCTGGAGAACAGGATGATCTGAAAGAAAGGCAGTGCTCCTTTCAGAGGAGCCAAGCACAACACCATGCCTGCTTGCCTTTGCCACAGCAAAATGCCATCGTTCGGCTATTGCTTACATGCTTCTTCTGTTTCGGTGTACCTGAGTTGTTGCTGTTGTCTGTGATAAGCTGGGAATACGGGATGATGAAGTGGTGGCTTCCTTATAAAAGGCCTTCTGACAATTTGAAAACTGGCAAGTGTGAGTGGTGCTAAAATGCATGTGGCTTGGAAAAAGCCCTGATGGATTGTCCATTTAAGCCCATTTTTAGGCTGGAAGCTTTTACTACCTGGTTACGAATATACCGATTTTTAAAAAGAAATGATTGACCTTTAAAACCCTGGAGTCAGCTGCTGCCTGGCTTATTGGAGACGTTTGGTTACATATATTCACAGATGCCTGGGTAAGAGCTGGCCGGTTTGAGTCAGACCCTAAGCAATGATCAGAAGTGAGGGGTGGGGGATAAAGCTCAGTATGTACATGAAATATAATATAATTGCTCAAGATTGACTGTAGAAGGCTGAGATACGACTTACAGGACATTGGACTACATCCCAGAGCAGGGGACCTCAAACTTTGTTTCCTCACTTCTTCCACCCCCTCTCTGGCACAATTCTCATACCATCTGCAATTTGAAAAAGTTGGTTTGTGCTTCCCTTCTGTGCCTGTCCCACATGTGCTGTTGCAACAGTTAGTAATAACTTTATTTTAGTAGTATTAGGCCCTGCCCCCTAACCAGTTTAGTACTCACAGAAACGTGTGTGATTGTCAGTTTCTGAATGAAGGCTGAATGCATGTACCACTAATTGTGGTATTTACCAGAGGAGGCCGGGGCTATTTCTGCTGTGTCTTGTATTTACATTTTCACCTCAGAAAATAAATTTTTTCCTAAGTTCAGGCAGAGGAACAATTTTCTGGCTGTCAAAACATATCAAGAAGCAGTATATGAATGGAATATTAGTTACTGTGAGTTAACACTACAAATCTGAGGATAAAAAACAATGCTGCTGTTTAGCCGCTATAGATTGATGATAGATTAAATAATACATATTGGGTTGTTCTTCTATTGATTTTCTTCTGGTTTTCCTTACTTAAAATGCTCAGTTAGTATCACAGGATTTCCCACCCCCAGCAGATACAACTGGCAGAAAAGGCTTGGCTCTGGCATATCCAAGGCATTCAGTGAAAAGAGGTTGTCATGATTTAGCACGGCTCTGAGTCACAGCAGGTGAAAATCAAATCCCTACTTAGTTCTAAAGCTTTCATTTTTTCTACTAGTGTTATACTGGCACACACATTTCTTCCCTTCATTATTTCCTTTTTCAGCAGACTACAGACCTCTACTATTTCAGTGTTTCCATGCAGATGGACGCACCATATTCTTTGTATTTCAGTGGTTCTTCCTAGGTCTGTTCTTTCTTTTGTGTGTCACAAAATCCACTGCCCCGTACCTCCACCATCGGCAAGACTATGCTCCTTCTGGATGCCCACCCTGGGGTACTGGCAGTGGGAGACTAAAAGGCAGTTTGGATTCTGCTGTCTTGACAATTTATGGATACTGAACTGTCCAACAGGAGGATCAGAATTCCTGTTTCCTATCCCACTGCCAGAGAGAAAATTCATTTGTCCTACAGTGCTTCAGAAGGATGATTGACAAGACTAAGAAAGATGATGAGTTAATTTTGCAATGGACTATAAAATAATGTCATGGTGACAACCACTTTCTGCTATGGTATCTGCGCCCCAACACCACCAACCCCCATGCCCACACCACTTCGGCCCCCAGCAGGCATCACCCCTGCTTCCATTGCACAAGGATTGTGAGCTGAAGGTGTGGATGCCTTGTCAGAAGGTTTGGATCTGAAAGTGTATGTTTGAGTTCCTGCCCACAGTATTGACCATAGGACAACCCTGGGTTTGGAGGAGATGGTCATCTATGTATTCTATTTGCCACTTTATTTCATTCCATTTATATTTGTTTTCTTATTCTTTTGTGTCCATTGGTATCTTATGCCTTATTTCTTTACTGATTGTTCCCTAATTCTTTAAATAAATGTGGGAAATGTTGAGAGTAAAGGAGGGGAGCAAATACATTTTCTTTTCGTTTCCCCCTTCCCTTCATTTTCCAACATGCTCTATCTCTCCCTTTCTCCCTCAGCTGTGTTCATGTTATTCATTAGCAGAAGAAATGCTGCAAACCGATTTTTCAGGCTGCAGTGGGGAGCGCAGAGAATGGCTGACGGAACCGAGGAGTTTTCTCTGTCAGTTAATCCTACCGTAATGCCGCACAGGGCTATTACTCTCTCCTGGTCCTGTTCTCTCCTACTGCATAAAAGACATCCTTTTGTTTTCTGAATCCTTTGTGGTATGTGTGCATTTGGCTCTAGAGATCTCTATACACCCTCTTTGCAAGACAGTGCATAAAGGAAGCTAACATTTACATTTACCTTTTGAGGTACAGCACTGATAAACTTTTGATTAATATTAAACCTAGCAGTTTTTCCTCTTTCCCCATTATGGTATCTAGGAACAATATGCTGAAGAAGTAGTACATTATTCAGGCAGGGGGAAAAAAAGTAATAATGTGATGTTGCTGCAGTTCTCCTGAGACTTCTGGAAATAAAAATAACGTGTTGGGGTTCTTTTTAATAGCAAGTGGTAGAAGTGCCTGTCATCTGTGTTGAATTCTAGCTCATGTTCTCCAATCACTTTCTCTTTCTTTTTAAAATTTCTCTTAGCTTTCTGTGAGAAATGCATTTTGAGATTAAATTGCCATGCTTAGACAGGGCGAATGTGTTGCAAGGTAGGGGGCTTTAGGTTGGCTGGTTTGAGTTATGTGCAGGGAGCAGAAGGGAATGATCCCGCTCTGCCCGGAGCGGCAGTTGTAAGGTCCTGCTCTTGCAGCCTGTACTGTCATTTTCAAGATCTGAAACTATTTTTATAACAATGGACTATAACAAGGTACTAGGCTCGACACAGGTAAAATTGGATGAAATTACAGGGTTACTGTGGTAGGCTGGAAGTAAGACTCAATTATTCAGTGGTCCCATTTGGCTTTAATATTTATGGATCTTTCTGTTAGTTTTGGGGTTTTTTTCCTTTTTTCATCAAATATCAAACTTCATTGCAAGCACAAGTATCCAACTTAATTATTTTCAACTCCTGAGGTTTCAAACCCATTAAACAGCAGAAAGGCTCAGTAATTGTTTTATTACTAATACTGAAAGTGTAATAATACCGGTGGCAACAGAGGACAGTGAGCAAAACAATGAGAAAAATGTAAAGGCATAAATAGCATCATTAAAGCTGTTTCACAAAAGATAAACACAACTGTCAGGTTAATATTTCAGACTGCAGATAACAGTTTTATTTAACTCTTTCTTCCATTTCCCTGGCTGTAGGATTATTTGGCTTTCTTAGTAGCGCAAAGCTTTCTGTATTCTTTCCTTTCAAATCAGTTACCAGCTATCATGAAGTTGACAACTATAACGTAGTAGATGCTTTCTATAGTTCCTGGTAACATAGAGGTTGTCTTTTTTTAGCCTAATATTTTTGTCAGTTCCCAGTTCAGTTCTGTCCTGGCCCCTGAGGGCAATAGATACGCAGTACGCACGGTTCTAGGTGCCTCCAAGTGGGATATGGCATTGCTCTGCTGCACATCACGGCAGTGGTGTCCTGGCATGGCACAGTCTTCTGTGTTTTATGACCTGAACTGTGTCCTGGAGTTTTATCGGATAATTTCTAGTTTACTACACATTCAGTATGGTAGAAATTATATAGCGCTGATGGTAAAGTTGTGAGGATGTGGTTGTAAGCAAGGCAGAGTATGTAGGTGCTTTGGGAACTGAAGAAAGGCTAGTCTGCTCAAAGCTTCCATGTTCTTGCCTGTTTGCGTGAGGATGCCTATTTAAATTTATTATGTCTGCCTACAGCCTTGCCTCAAAGATGATCAGATGTGATTTGTGATGCTGCAGTTGTATTTATGTTTTGGGGGTGGTTTTTTTGCTTCTTTAGCACCCGGAGCCATTATGATGTCATACATACACATGTGTCTACACACAGCGCGCATGTTCATATGATTTTTTGAGGGATTTATGTTTTTGAATTTCATGACAGGACCGATAATATTTACGACCTAGGAAAAAAAATTAAGTCTTTTCATTGTAAAAGATGGAAAGAAGTCTGTAACAAACACTTATGTATCTCATTTGCTGTTTCCACCACACACTTTGTTTGTGCCCTTGTACATCTTGATGCATTGGTCTTGTCCCGTAAAATTCGAGTATTTCTGCAGCGTGCAAATTCATCCTTTGCTATATGGTTTCAAGTAGCGTGTGGCTACAGGCTTCCTTAGAAATGAACAATCTCGGTAATTTTGTTGGTAAAACCTGCTCCTGGATGGCTTTTAGTCTGGTTCCTTCACCCTGTGGATCATGGTATTGTACTCTCTGTAACTTGAATGATAGATGCTTCGCTAAATGTTACCCAACACTGCTGGTGCCCTCAGGAATAAAAACATTGTTCTCAAACACACACCATTAACATGACAAGGTTGGGAAAGATGCAAGGAGAAATAGGAAGGAAAACCTTCATAGAGCTTGTTGAGTATAGCCAAGATCAATTTCAGATGTGTCATCCACCGGAATGACTCTAGACAATGTACTCTCTGCTCTCAGAAGTGTTTCCCTTTGAACTGTTAGTTTATTCACACAGATTGTCTTTAACATAGCATTCCTAAACTAGCGCATAATTCAATAATGAATTTGCCTCAAAACTTAGAGGATGCATGCCTAGCATACTTAGTTTCCTCATCATTTTGAAAATTTGAATTACAATCAGAGGAAAACAAACAAGCAAGCTGATATTGAGTGAAAAGACTTTTCACATGTTAATGAAATGAATGAGAAGAAAAAAAGTATTTTTCTTTTGTTTCACTTGTTGAAAGACATCAGTTTTCCTAAGTCCAAATCATGCTCAAAAGTATGGGAAAAACTACTTTGTAATGAACACAATATTGTTTTTATTTTGCTTGAGCTAGAAAGAACTAAAATGGTGGCTTGGAAATGGCACCATCTGTGTTTTATGTGGGGGAAAAAAATGCAAAGCACTGTTTGGAATAAATAAAGAGATAAGACAGATTTTAATGGAAAAAGAATTATTCCTAACAAAACAGTTAAATAGAAATTGAAAATTGCTGACATTGTTTTAAAGAAGAGTCTTTTAAAACTCAGTTGTGATGGAAATGGATATATTACCTTGTATTTATATTAGGTTCTGACACTATGTTCACGCATGTATCCTGAGATATACTACGCATTTGTTATGTACTTATGGTTCAGTTGGTTGTACTCTTCACCAGTATAGGTGGTCAACAGTTCGAATTCTATTGGACTGAAAACGCTACAAGAGTGTGGTCAAGATTGTTAAGGAATGCAAAAGTTGAAGGCAAAGAAAGCAATAGTACCTCTCCAACAGGTTAGTTCATCCCTTATTTACAGGATGTTTGAAACTAAGACTTCCTTACTCAAAGGAAAGAAAAATGATTTCATCAAATGGTAATGTCTGATCATAAGGGTTGGATGTGTGTTTTGCATAGCATACATGCCTCACTCATCTCTATCAACATCCCCAATAGACTAAGATTAGATCTGGTCGTGGTTGTTGAGACCGTGTCACAAAAGTTCCTGGAAAGCAATATAGCAAGTGTGCAAAATGTTCCCTGTTCTATAACTAGTGCCTGTGTACAGTTCAACTTAAAATACCGTTTTAATGATGATTAATCTGTTCAAAATGTTACCTGTAGGTGCTGTGTAATGAGGAGGAGGTAATCTTGACTTTGTTCAGTGTGCAATCAATAGAGCTACAGCAGCCTGAGTTAGCGACATTAATAGTGACCCATGAAATGAACTAAGTGTGTGTGTTGCAATGGAGAATGAAATTTTACCCATCCTGGCATGCCTATGTGCAGGAGACTATGGTTTATCAAGTAGCTGGGATGAGTTTGATACCGTTCTAGAGGTTGTTATCAGAGCTGTTATGTTCCTGATGTGTAAGACCTTGTTGATTGGTTTAGAGCTCTTCATCTTTGGATGGGGTTTTACTTTCAAATGAAACCTACAGAAAGAAGTGAGAACTGAAGCGAAGTAGTTTCTATTTCAGCAGATTTTTTTTTTGAGGAGAAGAACTTGGCTGAACCTTCGTCTTTTCTGGATGAAATCAGTTATAAGACTAAATCCACTTAACTAACCACAGCAAAACTTCTGCCGCTCCTGACTTCGGTTTGTGGGGTTGAACTGCCAAGAGAGACATGAAACTCAGAGCTGAGGGGATCCCCAGCCATCCGTCAAAGCAACGGCGTGACTCCAGTTAGCTGGTTTGTGCCTGGTTTAATCTATTTAGGCTCAATCAGAGCTCTGGAGTTGAGCATCTGTGTGTCTTAGGGAAGTTTCCTACTGATTCAAGTGTAACAGCTGCGTGTCTTATGTCCCTCGAACATGTAGATACATTGCTAGTGGATTCTCTATGGAGCCTGATCATAGCTAAAGAGCATTGGAAGTGCTTGTTTGTTTATTTTAGTGAAAATATTACACCAGAAATGAAGCTTCACAGAAAGGCCAGCAATAGCCTCATACAACCTGTACAAGTCTTATCACCTGGACCGTAGCCAAACCATTTTTTTGACAGTGATACTAAGTGCCATACTTTTCCTTAATAATTCATGTTGCAACAAAGAAGCCTCAAATTAAAGCATGTGTTTCTGCTTTACAAACAGCTACTTGCACATGTGCTGACTTTGCAGCTGTTTCCTACAGTCTTTGACTTTTGTAATTAGGACAACCAGCGAGCCCAGCTAATGATATTAAACTGACTGGTCCACAAGTCTAGAATGTCATTTATCTGAAGGGTTTAATTTGCTGAGTATGGGGCAGTACAATACAAGGTTTGCATGCGTGATGGATGCAACTTGATTTTTTTTCAGCTCTTGTTGCCAAGTTACAAAAAACTGTTATCACAGTGGATTGTCTGCATTTAAATGGACAAAGATTCCACCTGAAAAGAGCCATACTGAAGAAAACTGTAATCTACTGATGTCTCTGAAGAGAGGAAAATAAAGCAGAAAAACCCAACTTGTGAACAGGATAATTTTGTATTCTAGACATTAGCCAGACAGGCTCAAAAATAGCTATTCGGACCCTAGAGACTATGACATGTGCTACAGTAGCAAGTGCCTATGAGCCTGCATACAATAAATAGCTACTAACTTAAAAATAATTAGCATGAATATTACCAAGTGCTTAAAGACAGAATCACAACAATTTGTTGTCTGAACTGTTTCCCTGGAAATGATCTGATACTCTTGCAGTCAGATATCATAGCTAGATGCTAAGAAAAAAGGTAAATTAAAAAAAGAAAAACGTACTGAAGTCTCCGCAGTTGTCCAAATGATTAGAAATAATCTTAAAGCATAATGCTAGTAAATGCTTTCCACTTTTATCAAGTGGAAAAATGTACCATATTCTGATGGAAAATGAGGTAGATTCCATGCTGACACGTCAAAGCTGTTGTCCTACCTCTTCCTGAAGATCTGTACCAAAGTCTGTTACGTTCTCTGAAATAAGAATCCATTTTCCCCTAATCTATTTAAAAGGTTGCATGGAGGGGCAGTAACTAAGGGGAGTGTTTATTACTGCCATCTTTGACTTCATTCCAAAAATATTCACGCTGGGTCAACAGACTGTGGGTCTGGGTGACTACCTGGAAGCTGCGTGATGTTCAGTGTTCACTGCTGATCCCTGTTTGGTCATCTCCATAGATGTGGTCAATGTGTGACCTGTCACTGTCTTTGAGTAGAGATTCCCTTTCATAGCAATAATGTCAGGGCAGTTCTTTGTGGGTTTAAAAGTCACCTCTTAATAACCTGATTGCTAGTACACAGGAGGTCTGAACAAATAGAACGTGTAAGATATTGCAGAAGACGACTGTATAACCTATAAGAAACATGGGTACATCCAGTTACAATTGCAACACTTTCCACAGTATGGAGAACATGTAAACCAAACCAAATGTCTTCACTGCAGTTAGACCATTAAAGGTCCAAAGGTAAGATTGTGAGGTTCTGCAATGTGCACTAGCTAGTCTGATACTCTATTTCTAGATTTCCAAAAGCGTGACGCTGGGTTAATTTTAAAGGTGTCACCTTCTGAAGTAAGCCATTTGGTAAAAAGCATTGGATTGACGGAAACGAAGCTGTAGACGTTCAGTGAAAGCTCGTCATTAAAATCACAACTAAAAGCTGTCAATTGGCCCCAGCAGAAACCTGCTTAGATAATTCTGCTTGAAATACTTTACCTCCTCGGAAAATGGAAGAAGGGAATCTTGCCAGGATTTCAGAATTGGGAGAAGAAGCTGCGCTTCTTCACTTTAAATTGCTGTGCCAGAGACATGTACTGTCCTTGCAAAAACCATCCTGCAGCACTGTGTTTTCGATTCACAGCAGAGAAACCACTGAGAGGAATGCAGGCAGAATATGTAGCGCAGCACTGCCTCTGCTTCAGCAGACTTGTTCTGGTGGTTTCAGTGAGCACTACTTTGGAAAAGCCTGAAAATGGATCGTACCTATATGATCCTACGAGAATCCCTCGGAGGGAGGGGACACGACAGGGAAGCATTTCTGTGGAATTTCAACTCATTAAAGTAATGAAACAACTGCTGTGGGGATGAATCCGCACAGAGTCCGTGACGGACGCCTGATACGCTGTATTCCCAGCGACAGAAGACAAAAGCATGCCTGATCACTTAGCAATATTGAGAAGCTTCTTGTATTCACAGGAGCAGGTGGTAGCGCTGCCATAAAAGTTGCATTAAGGGCAGAAAATGCAGTCACTAGGTTATAGTTTGACCCGCCGTCTCTCCCCCAGGCACGGCTGGCTGGCACGCACAGGGTTAACACCAGAAAGGCACACTGGTGGCATGTAATGCCAGGTGTTCAGACACCCACCCAATTAGTTCCAGTGCCAGCTTTTGTACACAGCTTGGCACCCTCAAAGCGTCGGGCGGCTTTAGCGTTAAAAAAAAAAAAAAAGACTTTTAAAATCTCTTACCTTGGTCTAGTCCAGTGTAGCTTTTTGGTTGTTCTCCGTCCACTACCAGAAAAAGAGAAATTAATGCCAGATTCCAGTGAGTCATCCTAAATGACAGAGTAGGCTCACTCTTTGCACCGGCTGCTGGCTGCCTCCGCTGTGTGACAGCTGCCGGCTGGCTGGGGAACAAGCGTGTCCCATTCTGCAGCCTGCGGCAGGGGGAGAGGGGAAGGCAGTGCTGGGGAGAGGAGGTGGGAGAGACAGCCGGAGAGAAGGACCAAAAGAGAGAGGAGAGAGGCAGAGGCAGGAATATACCATGTGGCTGCGTGCTCCCCTTTTCTGCCTGGTGTTCAGCCTCGCAAATGCGCCGCCGAAAAGTTACTTTTTAATACGTGATTAAAAAGGCTCCCTGATTTGTAGAGCCTCCCCGCTCCTGTCCTCTTTTCAGTCTATGCTCGGAGGAACTTCTCAGCATTTTGGCAATTACACGATCGTCTCTCTCTTTCGGAGGCTGGCATGGATGCTGTACGCAGAATGCGTTCGGTAAAGGATGTCTGGCGGCTGTGTGAAAAGCAGCACTCGCTTTCTTGTGGCAATTTTATAGGCTGTTTATCTGGCAGTGGGAAACCAAGGGCAAAGGCGGTAATTCTGGTATCAGAGGGGGGAAAAAAAAAAAAAAATCAAAAAAGATGTTGGGAAGCACAAAATTGTACACAAGACTATTGGGGAGGGAGACATTTCTTGGTGACTCCTAACAGAAAGGCAGGTTGGGATAATTTTGGAGCCTCTGGCTTATCATCCTTGGAAGTGTCTCTGCAGATCAGAAATCAGTGCTGGAGGCAGGATCCTTCCTGGGGATTTCTGAAATAAATCTCCAGATGAAAATGCAAGATGTTGGAGTGGGTAAAATTGCACTAAATGGCAGAAATTTCTCTGGGGAAACGCTGCTAGTTTCTAATCACCCTAAGTCTCTAAAGTACAGTTTAATCATTTCCCCACTCACACCCCTTGTATGCATATGTTTGTTTATACAAATATTTTGTTAGGGAACTAGTACAGGACAGTTTCACAGAAGTTGGGGAGTGCTGATAAATACTTTAGTGTCACTGGGAAAGAGAAAGAAGTGTTTAGGTTCCCGCTGTTTGCTAACTAGTTCTTAGCCTCTGTCAAAGGGTAAGTCTTGTCAGGCTTTTGTGGGCTTTTGAAGGCTTTCTATTAAAATATTTGTAGCAGGATCTTAAGAAAATCAAAAGTGCTGCTACCTCTATGCTCTATTTAAGTGCTACATAAAAAGCTATGTTTAGATGCTCTGAATATTTGTCAAATTCATCTGCGTCTAAAAAAGGTGGTGTTTCATATTTTATATTCCTGCAGTGTGAATGTGAGTGGATGGTCTTAATCCTGATTGTCACATAAATCCCAAAGAAAATGAGGGAAAGAGATAAGAAATAACAGCATAAAGGCGAAAGAGCTAAAATATGTATGCATTCTTGATTAGAAAACTGAAACTGTATGATGGTTTCACATCTACTCCAAATGATTGCACCAGTTAAATATCCATTAGATGTTCTGCCTGTGTTTCCCTCTGTAGAGTACAGAATGATATTTTCTTATATTCTGGTGTTATTGGATAGGGACGGTCCTGTGAGAATGAGATATGAGCTCTTCAGATATTTTAACGTTTGACTTAATTTTATATATATATATACATATATATATATATATAAAATTCTGACTTTGCTGAAGGTAGTAGGGATTTACCAGCCTCATAATTCATAATGAAGCAGAACAGCAGCCCATATCCAAGAGCTTAGGAAATGTTTCCTTAGGCTGATTGCAGGCAAAATCATACTATGGTTTTTTCCCCTGTAAATTTGAACCACTACAGCAACTTTTTTTTTTTTTAAACCTATATATTTCCACATCTAATGCTGCATGGTGGCATGAACAGAATATACCTGTGAGCCGTGTGCTGCTGTAGAGTGTAAGGAGCTTGCTCCTTCAGCGTGAGAGTAAACAGCATGAAGAGTATCCACAAAAGTGTTAAACCTGAACTTCCTGTGGGCATAAATTCATCAGGAGAAACAGGTCTTTGGTACCATTGGGTATTGACTGTGGAGAAGTGCATTATCAGGGATAACCAGCTGTGCGCAAGATGTCTATCCAGAGTTTATCCAGGTCTCTTAAAAGTCAACCAGAATTGTACGCAAATTCAAGATTAGCTGTGTAATAGACCTCAAGTGAAAAATGGTTGGGTTGGAGAAGAAAAGGACTTTGCACCATGGAGTACATCTTCTGTAACGAAGACTATGATTCAGACACCCTGTATAGTACTGGAGTTGTAAGATCCTGTACTGCTGAGAAGACTCGGTGGGGAGAGGCAATGTAGGGACAGGTATCGGTGACAGAGGGTGCCACAAAATAATTAAACACATTTTTCTGAAGTGACAGACAGCAGTGGCTGAAGCTGGGTATCCTCTGTGGTAGGGTGGGAGTGCATCGAGATAGATATCCTGATGTGCCTGGAGCCAGGTCTGAAGGTCTGCTGAGCGTCTGCTGTGCTGATACTTAACCACAATTGGGCTGAGGATCAACAGGGTAATAGAAGGATGCTCATCCTTGGATGTGAAAATAAACTTGGATTAATAATCTGCTGATGTAGACTAGCATTTTGTAAGAGCATTCTCCTGAACTTTAGTAATTCCTTTATTAAAATTGGTCTTATTTCTTCCATGCTGGTTGTTCCCCTTCTGTCTGCTTGATATTTCATAGAGGATGCTCATTAACCATGTGAACTCTGTCTGCAGATGTGAACTTGAGCTGCATGTTTGGAAGAGACCTTTAGTTAATTGAACTCATTTGTTATTGTTGCCGGTATCACCTGGCAAAACAATAACACATACATATATGTTTCTGTCCACATAACTGATGTTTCTGTAGTCAGAAGTTGGCTGCTTACCCAGACATTTAATGACAGAGAAGAAATGAAGCAGGTGGATATAATCAATTGTTGTCTTTTTTGGAGCAATTAAAGTGACTGTAATTGACATTCATGCATGTCCATAGAACCACAGACTCGGTAGATTACTCTGTAGTACAGTTCATTCTACCTTTCACATTGATAGAAATGCCACTATATTCCCAACTCACGTTCCTATCAATGAGACATGAATATTAATATCAAAATGAACACGAAAAATGTTTTAAAAGTAGGAAAGACTTGCTTGAAATCTTTCTTTCTACAGCCTTGTCCTTTAAATTCCTGAGAGGGTCGTGTATTAGTTCTTTGCAAATTCCATTCTCCATTGAAATTTGACCCAATGTGAGAGGTTAAGGAAGAATAGCCCCAGTTTGCCCCTGGTTTGGCTGGGAATATTGCTGCTATCATTTTGGCAACAAACACTTGTATCAGAGTAATGAATCAAGTTCATCAAGTTGAACCGAGTAGCACTTGTATAGAGTAAATTTTAATTCCAGTTACACTTGTACAGCTTGATATTACAAGAGCTGTATGAGCAAGACTCTTTCTCGTATGTCTATTTTTTGTAGTGGTACCTACTATTTTTTGTAAAAGCACTAGCTGATGACAGGAATGTTATTTTCTGGAGAAGCTGGTTGACGTCCTTCTTGGGAGCTGATAGTGAGGATTTGGGTATGCCAGAATAGTCTTTAGGGTACCAGTTGCCAAAATAATTGGAAGTCTTTGCTCCAGAGATAATGAGCAGGTCAAGAATTAAATTAAATTCTAAGTCAGAAGTTGGCAGTGTTGTGTACAAAAACTCGTAGCTCAAGGACAGTTGTCTGTAACTGCCATAAAGCCCAGGATGCCTGGGGCAGCTGTGACATCTGTATCATTTCAGTATTCAAAACCAGTTCAGGCAAACACAAGAGGGGCATCCAGAAAAATGAACATATTTTCACTCTGAATATGACTGCTGTGATTTTCTTTCTTTCCCATGTGCAAAACAGTCATTGAATATACAGATGGAATTAGGTCAGAGCTGGTTGTTTTCCTTGACTTATCATTGAATGCAACAAAATCACTTGAATGTAGAATCAAATTTTGGACTGTTTGGTTTTATTTTTCAAATAGCTCGGCACGTTCCAAGAAATTACCGAAATCTCTGGAAACCAGTGGTTTTCCCAAGTTCTTCCAAAGCAATATAAACCACGTACTTAATTCTTGCTCCTCCTCATTCGAGTTATTATTGCTTCACAACTTTACCCCTTCATACCTCTCTGTCTTCAGTTGCAAACAAAGAGAGAAAAAAGCATTTATTTGTTTTATTTTGACTTTTTCTTCTAAAGGCATACACTTTTGTGTTCAGTCACAGTCAAGTCTCCAGCTGAAATTACACTTAAGTCAAAATTTTACACTTCAGTCCAGGTTCTGAAAAAAGTGTTATTTTAATCTCCGGTAACAAATTCCAAGCATTGGTCCTGCTGTATCTCCTCTCACGAGCATTATTTTGAGGTTGAAGTCATGGAGTTTGAGCTCTGGAAAGTAATAAAAATTTGAGAGCAACTTCAACCTTGACTGTTAAGGGCAAACCTACTCCAGTGATGATCTGCTAGATACAGAAATCATTGATTTACAAAGTACAATTCCAGAGCGCAAAACCATTATAAAAGTGATAATTTTTTGGGACAATACTCAGTTTGCAGCCAGAAGTATTACATTTGATGTTAAAAATGTATTTATGTTCAAGAATCTGAACTTACTGTAACACCAGTATTTTTTGGAATGGCAGCTATTATGTCCATAGAGTTATTCATATGAAAAACTATGATTTTTGAACCAATGAAATACATGGTATGAATGAGTGCTTCAACTGAAGAGATGTCTGTACACAGCTGCCATTGGCTATGTGTAGGTATCTGTGTTTCTGCTTACTTTATAAATACGAGGAATGGGATTGAGGGAGAACAGATGAGGGCCATGTAAAAAAAGAGAAAGGACTTTTTGTCTGTAGATAAATAAGCTGTGATACTAAATGGTGAGAATACGTGATGATTGCTGAAGCTGACTGCAAAGCTGAAATTTTTATTTCTTATGAAACCGATAAGTTAAAAAGAAAATCTCCATTTTGTGAAAAGATGGAAATTTTAAAAATCACAATTTTGAAAAAAGGAACAGCATTGGATCTATTTCATTCCTATACCACAAGGCAGAATAACCCGTGCCATTTTTGGTTTTGCTTGCACTGACTCTGAATACTCTAATGGTATGGATTTCTCAGTTGCCCCTGGCAACCTATTCCAGTGGTTTGTTATTTTTGTTGTTACAAAGTTTGGTCTTTTTTTTTTTTTCCTGATGTCTAATGCAATGCTTCATCAACATACATTGACCATCACTTTTTGCCCTAATCATAAAGAAGGGGAGCTGACTAATCCCTTTCTTTTTCTGCAGCAGCTTTTTTAGCAATTGTTTTGTCTGCCCACGTCTTATCTTCATGAGGGGGGCAACTCATCTCTGAAAACATTTGCCTCTTGCTGTGTTGTCACAAGAGGATACTTTAGGACACAGATGGATGGTCTTCCTGCAGAGTGTCCAAGTGAACTTAATTCTGTAACGCGGTATCGGTGAATCAATATCCCTGAGCATCAAGGACATGATCTCAGGTTTCTAAAGCAATAGCCTTGATATATAACATGCACTACGTGATTTTACGTGGATGCTGAGCCCTAGAGAACAGATTTTGTAACATGTTTGTAATACTCTAGCTTAGTTCAGTTGCGCTTTCCATTGTGAAACAATATGCTAGTGTCTGAAAAATTACTGAAAAAAATCCCCTTGATTCAATTGTTGTTTAAGGGCTTAAGCCCTAAATAGCTTCTTTCTCTATTAAACTGTGACAAACAATATTTTGGTCATTGTTGCTTTTAGAAGACTTTTGCAGTCTAGTTCATATACGATTGTAGAACCAAAACTCTCAACGTTTATCTGCAACTGAGAAAGATGCAGAACTCAAAGGCTGAAAATTCTTTAACAAAATATTTTTTTTACACTACAAAATGAACAGTCCATTGAAATGCTAGGCTAGCAGGACTTTTTTCCACTTCTTTCCGCTTCTTTTCCCAGCGGGAATGTGTCCATTTTGGTAAAACTTCTGGCATAGTTCATCCAGATGAATGACAATTCACCTCCTATGGATGATAGGTAGATTCAGATCCACCCAATATTTGTGGTTAAGGCTCTTCTCGGAAACCAACTTCAAATTTATGCCTTAGAATGAATCACACAGGGGCTGCCCCTGACTCAGGGGAGTTGGGAAGTGTGCCATATCAAGTGTTATTCCAGATTGCGAAAGTGTCTTCATTTTAGATCGCCGTAAAGTTTAAAAAAAAACCCCAAGCCCCAAGAGGTTTGTAGCTGTCAAGAGAACAGATAGTTGAATGAGGGGTACATATGCGGGTTCAGAGATAAATTGGATGCTGTTTCTCAACAGCACGCTTCAGCTTTATTCTTATTAGATTATCTACTCTTTATCAAAAGCATTTTAAGTGCCCTGCGGCAAGTGCACTCATATTGAGGTATACTCAGACTGACATTTGGGTAGTGCCAACTGCTCCAGAAACTTGGGGTAGCTCAAGTTGGGTGCCCAAAACTGGAAAATGTACATTTCCTTTCTTTTTTGTATGACAGTGACACAATCCTGCACACAAAGATCTTGATCTAAAAATCTTAGTGCTCTCCCTAAAACATTGTGGAAGCATCTCGCTCAACCCTAGAAAGGCATTTTTCACTTGGAATCTTTTTTCAATTGACGCAGTATGGGAAAAGATGCAGAAGGAATAAAATTGCTGATTTTTTGCTTTATTAATGAAATCAGTTTGTTTCAAAATGAGAGGAATATGATTATTTTTTAGAATAAATTGTTCAGAGCCTTGAAATTCCAAGGAAGTAGTGTCTGCTGTTAGCAAAATATTTACATACCTATACCCCAGAAAAACTAGTTAATAATCTGTTATTTGCTTATCTCCCTGATGGGTAAAGCTTAGAAAATGCAGCTTGCTTCACTGAGCTGGCTTTTGTTGCTAGCAGAATTGGTACTTGGTGCCATGCCAGTTAGTTTTTGTAGGGGGAGGCAGTAACACAGTCTTGCCTGGCACAGTAGCTATTTTGGGCTCAAGAGGTAATGAGAGGTTAAAAAGTGTGAAGAAGGGTTCCAGCTACCTGGTTTTGATAGCCCATGCGTCCCGGAAATTTAATTACATATTAATGGCTGTTTTCTGTGTTATTAATGTTGTGAAATGGCCTGTGAGGGAGATGGTCTCAATTAGCCCTTGCATTAACTTTTTGTCATTAATGTGTGTCAGTATTGATGCTTTTAATTGCATGAGACTTGTGGAGAGCTCCAAGTAATCACACAGGGATGCGCGATTTGACTGAAGCCTAGCCTCTGAGATCACAGCAATAAAGAACAATTGGGTCTATTTTTAAAAAAATCCAGAAATAGGACAACCAGTAGAAGGAGATAATCTATTTTTACAATACTAGGAGTGTTTTAGAGCCAGTTATTACGTCTAACGTTGTCTGTTTGTTGATGACACCAAGCTGTGTGGAGCTGTTGACACGCTGGAGGGACCTGGACAGACTTGAGAGGTGGGCCTGGGCCAACCTCATGAAGTTCAAGCAGGCCAAGTGCAAGGTCCTGCACATGGGTCGGAGCAATCCCAAGCACAAATAGAGGCTGGGCAGAGAATGGATTGAGAGCAGCCCTGAGGAGAGGGACTTGGGGGTACTGGTGGATGAGAAGCTCAACATGAGCCAGCAATGTGCACTCGCAGCCCAGAAATTCTATGTGAATACTAAATTAATAGATTCCTGTTTTAAAATTGCTTTGGTCCTTATGAATTTTCATAAATTCACTCTATACGCTTTTTTTAAAAAAAGGTATTAGCTGCTAAAAAGCACATTTTGCCTAAACTAAAAGGCTAGTTTTCAACACTAAGTACTGTCGCTTAAGAAAAGGAATCCTTAAAAGTTGGGCATTTAACAACAGTTATAGCTGGCTTGTTGGTTAACAGAACAGAGTCAGTTAACACACTATATCCACACGCACTGAGGCAGTGAACCATTGACTTTCCACTCTTCAGAAGATGGGCAGCAGACATTTAGCTTTGTAGCAGGAATTAACTTGCAACAGCGTGAAATTCTCCATAAATCATCATCACCTACAGTGGGTAGATTTAGATTAGATCTCAGGAAGATGTTCTTTACTGTGAGGGTGGTGAGGCACTGGAACAGGTTGCCCCGGGAACCTGTGGATGCCCCATCCCTGGAAGTGTTAAAGCCAAGCTGGATGGGGCTTGGAATAATGTGGTCTAGCGGGAGGTGTCCCTGCCCATGGCAGGGGGTTGGAACTAGATGGTCTTTAAGGTCCCTTCCAAGCTAAACCATTCTGTGATTCTGTGAAACCTTTCCTTTTTAATGTTAGAGAAACTGTCTGTGACTTGTTCTTAAAATCTTAGGAAACGTCAACTCTATTTTCTTGATTTGCCCTCATTTCTTTTCTGTCGACTCTGTCCCTTCCAGGGGCTCAGCCTTTTAGAGATTTCCTGCATTCCTATGGGATACCCAATCTGTTATGCAACATAGTGACAGGATAACCTAGTCACTATGGTATCATGTTTAAGGGTTAATCTTTTTAATACACGTGAAATTTAAGGGAAAAATTTTAGTGCCAAATGATTCTGGTTTTATCTGTGAAAAATCTCCTGATTTTTGGAACAGGAAGCACAAGACTGTGAAAAGCATCTGGTTGGTGTTTGGGATATCATAGAATTAGTTTCATGTATTCATTACAGGTGTGATTTTTTTTCAGCCTTACTAAATAGATTTATTAAAGTCACAGCAGTATACGGTGGGGGGGGGGGTTTAGGTGAAACTATTAGTTTGGAATGTTTCACCCTCTTAAATTATATCTAAGTTACCCCTAAAGCTCTCTGTTTTCCCTTGAAGATTACATCTTTCTGAAGCCAGACTATGTAGTTTGTAGTTTCTTAATAGGTTCTTTCTTAAATACAGTTTACTATGTTTTCTCTTCTCTAGCCATGCAATACCGCGTCAGGTCAATGAACGTTATTAGAAAACCTGGCTTATGCATTTACAATGCCACACATTAGTTCATTTGCAATCTGAGCTGGAGGTGATCCAGTCTCCAGTTACCTTCATGCTTCTTTTGTGAATTTTGCTTCCACATCAATGTGGATGTTTCCGTTTCAGTACACAGATGCTTCAATTTCTGTTTAAGCAGTCTTGTATGGAAAAAAGGCAAAGGATTTATTTAACTTTTGCTGGTCACCTTCCAAATGTGTGACCACTGCTATTTGTTTCCATATAATTTCCAAATTTAAACTAGCTTGGCTTTCAACAATTCCTACCTCTACTACAGCAGTTTTTGCAATATATTTTATTCATCCCTACTTTTTTTGACATCCAAAATGTACAGTTGCCCTTTTTGTCTGAAGCAACTTTCTATTGCTCCAGCCAAGAATATTTTCCAGCCTGAGACTGCTTTTCACCAAAGCCAGTCTAATAAAAGGCAAAAGAATTTGTTGGCTACAACATTGAAAAGTATCTGGATTATCACTGTTAACTACTCCTCCCCCCCCCCCCCCCAAAAAAAAAAAAAATTAGTCTTCCAGAATAACCCAAATCCTGGTTCGTTTTGTCTCTCTCTAGTAACAGTACAAAGATTTCTATGTGCTTATATTCAGTCCTGATGAGATGTAATACTGTCTCGATTTTCCTCCAGAACCACCTCTTTATAATCTTTCCCTAAAGGGATATTATATAAATTGACTGTTTTGTCCATACTGTGGTTTTACCAGCAGAAATGCTACCTCATTCTTAATGTACAGATCAGTTATGCTCACTTAATCTCTTCTTGCATGCAGCATACATTTGTTAACTCTATATATCTGTTTGGTCCTTCGGAACTCATTCTCCATCCTCTGCTTTTGTTTCCTCGTTCCCTTTCAGTGCGCCTTAGTCCCTTTGGGTAGCAAGCACCATGTTCTCACCTCTGGTGCTTCGGTCTTTATTGCCATGCACAACATGGCCAGCCATAAGTCTCAGTGTACCTTTACATACTAACCCCTCATTTTCAATGCCACGTTTTAAGTCGTCCATCTATGAGATCTTGCTGCCCCTGCGTAGGCGAGTAATTCAGTAGTAATTGTAGAAAGTATGTGTGCAGCATCGCAGTTTAATGGCTGAAATACATTTTGGTTTTGTCTGGATGATGTGACGTAGTGTTGTGTAAAATTTTAGAAGTATTAATTAAAGGTAACTCAAAGAGCAGATGCCTGTTTTAACAAATAAAGAATCCATTTCATAAATATCAATAGCAGTTTAGGCTACTTATCAAGGACAGCTACTCTTCCTTGACATAGGAAGGATATGCATGTGGGTAAAAGTTCATTTTTTGATTTTTTAAAACTAGAGAGTTAGAGACACAGTAGTCGTGGGGTTTTTTTGTTTTTTCTTTTTAGGCAAAGTTGACTTTCAGCAAACTTCCAGGAAGTTCCTATTACTAAAACAAGTTATCGCTTTGTTGAGAGAAGTTTCACAGCAGCTGAACTGGATGTTGGGTGTTGGTATTCTTCTTGCAAACAAATAAAAATAATTCTTTATAAATCTTGAGGCAGTAGTTGTCTGACTTCTTCCTCAGCCGAAATATTAAAGTAGAATAAAAGGCTGATTTTTTCGTACTGTTTGCATGGGTTAAATTGTATTTTTATTATTTTACATTTATTTCTTTTTCTGCATCAATACTTACGTTGAAATCATTTCAGATTTGAAAATTCAAATTCACAAATTCAAATTCACAAATTGAAATTCACAAGTTTGTTTCTAAGCTTGAATAAACTTGTATGTTAGGAGCTAACTTCTTTGCAGGTACTCCTAAAATATCTTTTAACAGCAACCTAAATGGATCAATAAATTATTTAATTAGAATAATTCATTTTCTTCTAGTTTTGATTCATACAGTAGTAAATCCTATATGAAACTAGCAAATGGAAAAAAAAGCTCTGTTCTTCTGCACCATGAGAGCTTTGTTCTGTGAAGAATATTCTTGTAGTAGTGTGTGTACATATGTAGTCTAACTTCAATCTTAAGTCCTCGGCAGCTTTGAAATTAGTGGTGGCAAATGAAGTGCTTTTAGTTATCAACCCCTAATGAAGTCAGGCTTTTGCAGTGTGTATCATATTTTTTTTAATGTCACTGGCCTGACGTCCCACCGCATTCTGCCACATCCTCAATTCCACGTAATAACTTACTCTTTGGGTTTGAGTGTAGAAGTCATCATTGGCTTTCCTTTCATTTCTCAACTTATTTACTGCTGTCGTGCTTAGGCTTTATTAGTACCGTGCAGAAATGCATGGAAAACACAGAAAATGGACTGGTGAACATCAAAGGTAAAAAGCACTGGAAATGCAGGAAGACCGCTCTCTGCTTTGTCAGTCTAGTGCGACACAATCTTCCGGGAACTTCACTGGCAAAACTGAACTGAGCTGCGTTAACTGAAAAACTGTAAAGCTTATAGAGGGTTAATATTTACGGAGTTAGTAGCCAAAGCAGTATATTCCCTATCAAACCAAAAATATAAGTCACTAATGTAAATTGTGGGTCTGCTTAGAGTATGTTTATGTCAGAATTATAATATTACCTTTTATAAGGGGAAAATATGGTTTTCCTTCTTTTTTGCATGTTAATATACATAAACACACAAAACCTAATTCTGTATCAGAAAGGTGCTCAGCATAGGAAATCACAGCTGACCTGGTTAGAATTTGGCAAAGTGGAAGAAGAGTCTTATAATGGGGGATTTGGAAAGAAAGCTTTTTTCTCCCTTTCTATTGTTTTTTCCTCTTAAATATGCTGTAATAATCAATGACTCTATTATAAATATGAATAACAGCCAAAATGAATAATACATGATGCAATTAACTGTCTAAACCAAATGCAATGCAGCTATTTTTAGTGTGATTTAGGGAATCTTGTGGAAAGGTTTCATGCTAGACTGTTATATATACTAGTCAGAAAAGGTTTGTAGTATCAGGTATATTATCATATATAATGATAGAAATGGAGACAGGTGTAAAGAGAGTGACAGGTTGATTAATAATGACAATTTTGAGTGTGCTGTGTCTCAGCCTTGCCCAATTGTGACATTTGGATGTCATTTTTAATTTTCCCATATTTGAGCTAGTAGAAATGACAGTGTTAGTCTTTCCAAATTCATGAAGACCAGACCTCTACATCTGTTAGACAAACCATGCCTGTTTCTTTCCGTTACACTTCTAATTGAATGGTGAGTGAGATTTAAGTGCAACTATAGTCCTGTCATGCATTTTTGGGGTGCTAGATAGAAATAGTTTCTCCTGACTGCTGAGTAGGTTTCCATCTATTTTTTCACTGCAGAAGCTGCACTCCATGTTTTAAGAAATACGGTACGATTTTAAAGTTTAAAAGGAAATAATCTGGGGAATTTCACAAAAAGGAGAAATGTGGAGAGGTTTCTCTGTGTGTTAACTTGGATATCAGCAGAACTTGAAATCTGAACCATCTACGTGTAGGATGTTCTTGATGTATTTTTAAAAATGCATCTTTCTATTAGTATTGATATAGCTGGTGCACATAAAACACAACAAACAAAAAGAATCAACTTTTCTCAGGTGTGGTCATCTGCCAGTTCTAATTCTGTCCTGTCCTTGTCCTTCATACATTGAAGCGATCATGCAAATAAAGACCAGAAAAATAATCTTGAGCATTGTGTGTAAAGGCAAAAGTAAACGCTGATAATTTATATAAGCCTAGGTAAAGTCAAAATTTAACCCAAACATCTGAATCCTCTTCTATTTCTGCAACAGCATTGTATATTCTTTCCAGAATAGTTTAATTCACGTAGTGGAAAAAGGACGATAATTTTCTTGTTATGAGGAGCTGTTCTTACATCCAAGACTCGCAGTGGAGATGCATGATTCCCATTTTCTCAGACTATTCCAGTCAGGAGGAAACAATACTTAAAAATGAGCATTTTTGGACCTTCCATCCAGCACTGGGGGCTACTTGAAGGAGTCCTTCTGGCTAGCCAGCCTGGACCTCTTTCCAGATGCCTGACTTTACTCTGGATTGAATTCTGTTCTTGCATTGCAAGAAGGTAATTCCTGAAGAATTTACCACCTCTTCCCTACGTCTGTCCCACGACCTGAGTTTGTCCCGTAACTGCGGCTGTGTCCAAAACACCAGCTACTAGCTTGTTCTTAACAGTGGTAATTAATGTTAGATTTGTAATATTTTGAATTTCACACATAATTCAGAAATAATAGCTACCAATTTGACTGGTTTACAGCTGAAAATGTATTGCTTTTCAAGAGGATAAGATCAGTTCTCAGCGGGTCTTTTAGTTGCAGGGAATGGACAGCAGATACTCAGGAGAATTGGCGTATGTAAAGAGCCGCACCCAGGAGACCGTTTGAACCAAACCAACTTTTATTAGCCATAGACAAAGCACATGACTACTAAGAAGCCTTTATTTGGTTTTAATATTACTACCAAAAATACCTATACTGAAAACATCCCAATTTGTAAGACTGGCTTGTAGCAGTCTTAATGAATTTTGGCTGTGCTGCTCTCCAGGGACGGACAGAAGGGGCTGTAGCACCAGTCACCGCTGCGGCAGATGTAGCAACCTACTTTTTTGGTTTGTGCTAGCTCTGTGCCACAGTACTCAATGTGCCTGTGGGAATAAGGCACAGAATAGCTGTGACCAGTTTACTTTGTTAAGTAAATTTACTCAATAAAAGAAATTAATTAAACATCTTGCATGAGTAATCTCTTTCAGTGTAAGCTTTTGGAGAATTTATTGCTTTTTCTTGTCATTGCTTTTCTTTAACTGAAACTTTTGTTCCATTGAATTCCAGAACTAGTCCATTTGCATTAAAATTTATCTCAGTTTCTGATCGGAAAGTGTGTAATGGGAGAGGTTCTAAAGTCAGAAAGTATAAATCAGGAGAGGTTCTGAAATTTCTTATGGTTGAGGATTCATTTCTCTTTCTCAAGGAAACGAGCCCAAAATATCCTTTCCAAAGGATGTTTGATTTTTTTTTTTTCTCAAAAAACCCAAACAATGTGGATTTGTGGTGGTGTTGGGTTTGGTTTTTTGGGGTTTTTGGTTTGTTTTTTTTTAATTCCCCAACAAGCTGATAGTTCTGGGGATTCTATTTTGTTTTATTGACACGTTTAATTAAAAGTTTTATTTTGTTTGTTTAAGTGAAATTTTGTTTCTTAAATGAACCATGGTATTAATGCTGCAATCACAGTATTTGAGACTTCAAAGATACAGTCTTTCTAAAGAAAAGCAGGGAATATGGGTGTATGTTCCAGTGAAACAAATATTGTTATTTTTTTAAAATAGGACCTGTACGAATTTAAAATACATGAAACTTTATAATTCATTGTTAAAAAGCTTACTAGTCTTGGTCTTCATTTATCCCACCTTGGCATGTTAATTTGTTGAGCCAACTCTTCCATGTTTCAAAACATCCAAGAAACCATTAGATCTCCAATCTGTGTTCTGTTCCCTGACTTTGCAGTTATCTTTGCAATTATCTCAGGTTTGTCGTCTTGTTCACCTAGTTTTGTGCCACTTCTCAGTTAATTTCATTTCTTCTGTAAATGATGTTAGATTAGAAGGATTAATTTATTTCCGATGTGAGTATTTCTCAATTAACTGATTAGCAAATTTGGCTGGGAACTTTTTGTCCTTTCTGCTTCAGTATTTTTTTTTCCCCTGTTTGAACGAGAGGTTTCAAGAATCCCCATCACGCTGTTGCTCTCTTGTTGTTTGCTTCTTGTCAAATACCTGCCTGCTCGATTCATTTTTAATAATGTCAGCAAGTAAAGGCAGTTTTGGCTTGCTCATTTATCAATTTGGTTTTGTTCCAAAATCTGTCTTATGTCTGGAAGAGCCTTTACTGAAAGATCTTAGGGGTCAGGTGCCTTCCTCCCGCCTCCCCCTCCCCCGCAACCATATATATCTTCCAATCCATCAGCAAAACAGCATAAGACATATGAATATGGTTGCCAATTATTTATTTTTTAAAATTGATCAAACTTTTTAAAGAAAATTTGAAATTTTCCCACATGGTAAAAAAAAATAAAATAGAATGTTCTTGACCTAATCTTCTTGAAAATCTTTACTGTCTTTTATATATTGCTAGGGATTTATTTGCAATAAATATTGCTGCTGTTCTTTTTGTTGCAAATTTCCAACTATAAAAATATATTTACCCAGAAGAGTTCCCCAGATGTGGCACACATCTTGGGGTTAACTGCATTAATTTGCCCCTTTATTTGGGTATTTTTTTTTCCTAAAGATTTTGCTGCAGCTGCAGCCACTTTGTGTATTATGAAAAATATTGAGGCCGGTAATTAACACCTAAATCCTTTCTTCAAACTCAAAGGGCAATTTATGTGTAAAGAAAATTATATTAGGTGTTTAGGAGACTAAACCCTCTACAAGCTAGAATATTAGTTCTCCCAGTCATGGTTCAATAACTGACCCTTATTATCTATCACTATTAGATCAGTTTAAATATGAAAGGTGAAAACCTACTTTTATTAAAGTTGTTGGCAAATCTCCCAGTGACCTCAGCAGAGGCAGGATTTTGTATGTAGAAGGGGCCTCTCAGAATTACGTTCTGGTTTGGAGAAACACACCCCTATTTCCACAAGGAAAGAAAACTGGAAATTCAATAGATGAATTATTTTATCACAAACTTCTCCTTGTCTCTTTTTTTCGTATGCGTGACTCAGGTGGATGGAAAATTTTGAATCTTTACTTGTAGTGTTAGTACTGAGTACGCAGGTCTTCACAAAATGGAATCTGAAACCTAACTAGCTGATCTTGTGAAAAAACTTCCTCTGCTCTGTAATATAGGCTGGAAACCGCAATAAAAAAACCAACGGATTTTTTGATTCTAATTTGAAAATACTTTTTCATTGATCCTGTGGAAGAAGGGAGGAACGCAGAACTTTAAAATCTGCACTGCAACGCTCACTGTAACTTCTGGCAGAGGAGTTTTACTGTCTAAGATGCATGTTTGAGTGTGTATAATTTCATAGATTAAGCCCACAGGCTATCAGTTTCCCTGTGTCTAATAAACATGATCTATGCAGAATTGATTTTCCTTGGCCAGTTTCAAGATGAAAATGTATTTTTATCTATTTTTCTAAAGTGTTTGTGGAGGTCATCTCTGATACTGCAGCAGGAGAGGTGAACATTCAGTGTTTTCATGAGATAGATGAGAGTCAAGATGATAAAATCTTGCTTGAATGAGTTGGCCTGCACCAAGTTAATCCAATCTCAATGTGAAAACGAGACTGGAAAAAAAGTATGTGCAAGAAAGGCAAGGCACAAGTACAAAGCCTAATGTTTTTCATAAGCCCCATCTAGTTTGTCTTTCATCTTCCCTTTTGGACAGTATTCTGGAATGTGCACTGCACTCCCACCAAATCTTAGGGTGGAGGCAACTTGGATCTTTTATCTCCCCCCCCCCCCCCCCCCCCCCCNGTTGGTTTTCTGTTTTGTTTTTTTTTTCCCCCCCCCCCCCCCCCCCCTTCTCTTTTTTAATACTGCTCTGAGTCCCTGTGTGTTGTTCCTTGCCCTTCAGCTGCCCAGAGACTAAATGCAGATGAAAAACCCAAACAGATTGATTCTGATCAGGTTATCTGAATGATGACTACACGGCAGGTTATTCAACTGGTCATCCAGGGCATGCCGTCTCTCAGAACCTCTGGTGAAACTCGTCATTCACTTGGTTTTGTTCCTCCTGACTAGATTGCTCCAACCAGCAAGAGAGACGCTACAATAATGGGGGATTTGAACAATATTTTCAAAGTATGACTTAAAGATGTATTATTGTAAAGGCCGTGAAGATTACCTAACTGATCCAGATTATGGATTTGCACAAACTTTCAACATATTTTTTGCAATACCTTCTGCCCTCCCATTTATTCAAAGATGTCAAACGTTTTCGATTCCAATAAGAAATGTCTAAAATACAGAATTTGTCCAACTTCATGAGACACTTGCAGCATCCATGCTGATCCATCTTCCAGTCAGTCTCTGGCTCAAACAGTAGAAAGAATCCAATGAAAAGTTTCTCTTTGTTGTGGACTGACTATTCTAAGAGCTGGTAGAAGGAAGTCCTGTCTCAGTTCATAATAGTTTTTCTTGCTCTTTATGTCAAAAATTTGAGGCACACATTCAGTGTCAGAAAAAAACATGCTATTAACATATTGAGTTGATAAATTAACAAGTTAGTTCCAGATCACATTTTCAGTAAGAGAGACAAATCCTCTCCAGTGAGAAGCATGCTTCATTGGAAACTCTATAAATGCATTTTGCCTTTTCACTTCATCATGGGCTTGACTGAGTGAGGCTGCATTACTTAATTTTGAGCCCATTGTTTAATCTATTTTTTTTAATATGTGCTTGGACTATGTTAGCATTTAAGCTACTTAATTATTTTCATTGTGCGTCCATGTGGGAGAGAGGGAGCGTTAGTACATTTTTTTCAACATCTATAGTTATTGGGGGGGGGGTGTGTATATATATATATATATATCCAGAAGGGGGGAGGGAAACAAGTTGTTTAAAGTGACCTAGGGCACCTTTTTCAGATATGTCTGTGCTGATAGAGACTGAAGCGAAAAGGATAACTCTAGACAACTTTCAGCAATGATAAAGAGCTGAAGATTTTTACAGCTCTGTTATAAGTATATAAATGATTTTCCTTTAGATTCTTTTCTGGATGAATACTGTAGAAAAATGAGGAAACTCATCAAGACAAGTTTTAACGACGAAGACTTTCAAGTTATTGACGTACACTAAACAAGCTTTAAGCATTGAGGATGTAAATACAAGCTCTCATTATGTCAGATTACAGGGCAAAATAGCTGCGCTTACTTCTATTGTGATAATACAGCACGAATAACATTTTCTTCCCGAGATGACCATGTGTTTACTTGATGTATTTACCGCTGTTTAAATGATTATACAATATCTAGTACTAGTAGCACTTTTGCCTAAGCAGGAATGAGTTAAGATTATTATAATGGAATTTTCTGATTTCTCAGCTCTTGAGTACTTGGTTTCTCAATTAACAGGGTTTTTATTAGGTGAGCTAGGGATAGATATGATGACCTCGGTGAGCATCAGGATTTCTGTTTATCTGTGAATTCATCAAGCTTCCCTATCTATTAACAGAAGCTACTAGGAAAAAAACCAATAGTTTACTATCAGCTAGTTAATCAGAAATAATATAGGTAGATACAGAATAAACTTGTTTAAAAGTCCCATAACATACGTTTTAGTAAAAAAATATTTACTTACTTTTAAGCCCGATACTTTTTAATTGATATTGCATCAATTTAATACCGCAATAAAATTGTTATAGCACAGCAGCCTTATGTGCAACTTTCTTATCAGTAAGCAGCAAATATGGGGTGTGACTTAAGCTGACCATGAGTGTTGGTTTTTTTTTTTTTATTTAAAAACCTAGAAAAATCACCTCACCGTAAATATAACTGAAGAGATTTCCAAAACATGGCAGTAAATTTTCCTCTTTGGTCTTACAGCTTAAGTTATCAGTAGGGTTAAAAGGAGAAGTGGTTGTCTAGCAACACTAACATCTTTATTTCTTGTTTTTGAGAGTACTAACCTAGCAGCATCTGCAGCTAATGGGAACGTGTAGTTTCGATGTTTTTCTTACGGCTCCATATATGAAGCAAAGTGCATTTTTAGTGGTAGGCAAGAAACTAAATACGCCCTTTGTTTTAAAAAGATTGTGTTGTCATTTTAATATCACTTAGTAATGCACATATATAGCAATTTTTAAAATTTATTTTAAAAATTTGTATTACTCAAAAATAATTCCTGACTGTAGATTGAATAATTCAAATTCATAAATTCCAGTAGGTATCCTTTAGATTCATCTGTGTATCACCAAAAAAACATAAGGTGATTTCAGCTGTCTTTTTTTCAGGTATTTTCTTTATCAAGTGACAACTAGATTTACAGATATCTTCTGCCGAATTAATATTCTTTGCAATTCTTATCCTTCGTAGACTGAGGTCTCTGTCTAGTGACCAAATTTCTTTAAAGCAGAGGAACAGTAGGCTGAAAGCATAAGGGAGGAGATGACTGAACTTGGGAAATAGATGATTTTAAGACATACAGTGTAAACAAAAGAAAAATTTTTATATGTGAAGAGGGTTCAGAGAGTGATAAGGAGAAAAGATGATGTATCAAAGGAGAACTAGGTAGGTGTAGTCAAATTTGAGAGTAAGTGCCAAGAGGTAGAGAAGTTCTGGAAATACTCCTGCAGTTTTGAATTGGATTCAGGTGTGAATTCAGGTGTGGAAAATTTAGTTAATGTCATCCTGTGTGACTAAGTGAGTTAATAGTTCATTGGTGTTATGCTTGCAAAGAGGGGACATCAGTGAAATACTACTAGTAAAGCTGCTCAAAAATAGGCTGAATAAAGTGGTTCTGTTTGTTAATTGGTAGTTTTGTATTTATACAGTAAAAAGCTTTAACTCCTAGGATAGAGGTTTGTTGTTTTGGGTTTTTTTCAGAAGTAGTGGAGTGATAGTGAAGTTTTCTTTAAACCAAGCATTCCTAAATCAGCGTATTTCATTTTGAAGCATAGAATTTTGGAAAAACAAAAAAAAACCCACCGAAACAACCCAAAACCAGAAGAACTGGGATACGGGATTTGATTAGAATTTCTCCTGGCTCAGCAGCCTGCTTGTGACAGCAACCTGTGAAAGTAAGAAACGTTACGTATATAGAAAAATCTGCCTTTTGTATATCTTTCTCACTTCTGGAAAGTAGTTTTGGGACATCTTAAATCAGAGGCTGCATGTGAATTATTGTCTTTTTTGGTACTGTTGGACGTGTTTTCCTTTAATTCCTCTCCTTCCATTTTGGATCAATTTATGCTTCTGGTCTTGATGCTATCTGAATAGGAAGCTTCAAAATATTCTTCTTTTGTACTTTCTTCTGCTTGTTTTAGCCAGCTGCTTCATAACAACACTGATTTGCCTATGTATCTTGCGTGATGAAAAATAGTAAATATTAATTTCCCACTCACTTTACATTATTCATGATTTTAAAGCTTTCTCAGTCATTAATTCCTTGAAAAATGCCTCTCTTGGGAGGCAAGCAGAGTGCCATGAAGCCGAGGGTAGCTGTCTGCCTCACCCCAGCAGGCAGGGCACGGTGCAGACGGCCATTTACATTTCGCATTGGGTCCAGAGAACAGATGGCCAAGGAACATGTCTGTGCTGAGCCTTTGAAACATGGAAATTACAATTTCATGTCCCATATATGGGACATTATTTGTCCCATATACGGTGAGCAAGAAATCAGCAGTACTTTATCCTTCATTAAGAGGACTTGTTTATTGCAATTGCTGACATTATGAGAATTCTTGGAGTAGTGTAAGGTTTTTAATAACTCTTAGCAGAAAAAGAAATCTGTCTTTCTGAAGGTAACATTGGCACTCATTGATTTTCTCAGATACTGCATTTAAGTCTCCCAGAAAGTTTTGTAAATCTTAGGCAAATATTATCTGCCCTGGATAGATTTTTCAATAAATCAAATTCTTTTAGAATGTTCGTTCCAAGATATATGTTTAAATGCTGTGGATTCTCATCTGAAGCTTAGAAAGTCAGTGTCATATGTTTTATAGTTTGAGAATGTATATCTGATTATCCCAGAAAACTACTAAGTGCGAGCATGACTGAAAAGCTGAAATATTTGAGCGTAATATCGGAAATGTTTAAGTTGAGCAGCCTTGGTATATTTAATTACATGAAGGTTTCGCAGAATAGTTATCGTTCCTAATTTTGCTGTCAGTTTATTAAAGATTTAACACAGGAGTTGTAAATATGTAGTTGTACTATATTTGTACTGTTTGCTGAGGTCAATAGCTGTATGGACAACACTGTAATCTCCTTGTCACAGGAGACCGTTTCAGATGTTGTTTCAGATGACACTGTGTACACAGCCGCTTTCTCACATGTACAGAGGGGCTAATCAGATACTCTGAGATTTCATCTTTTGGAAACAGGAAAATGTTGACGTCCTGCTTGCCTATGGTTATGGAGAAACTTACCACATTTGGACGTGACTGAAGTCCCCTTACACAAGTTTGCTCTGCAGTTTCAACAGAATTAAATTTGAGTTGGAAGGGTCTAACCCTCTGCCCCACCCCAGACCATAGAGATGGTGTCAAGTTTTGGGAATTTGGAAGCGAAGGAGACGAGAGAGAGTAAAATAAGTCAGGGCAGGACTGAACCTGTAAGATGATGTTTGAGGAATGAAGTGGGACCAAAACCAGTGCGAGCTAGGGGAAGGAGGGCTTCCTTTGCTGCCTTTCCAGAAGCTCTTGCTCCTGTCCCTTGGGTCAGTCGTTGTCTTGAGAGTAACAGGAGCTGGCTCACCCCTCTGCCAGAGCAGCCCATGTAAACTTTGGGTCTGTCTGTGGCTTTATTACTCCTCGGAAAAAGTGAATAATGGCAGTACTTCCCTACCTACATCCTATATGAATAGATACATTTGAAGCTGTGAAACATACCGTGATTAGACTGATACAAAGCCTTAAAAGAAAAGGGACAGGAATTTCAGTGAGATTTCACCAGTGGTTGAATTAAGGTCCCGATACGTGATCTTGTTAACAGCAAAAATTTTCAATTTACAAAACTGGAGTACGTGTAACACCATATTTTTTTACACAAGTCATTGATGAAGTACCATAGAAGGAAACGCCATCAACATTAGCAAAGCAAGTGTAGCTGCTCACTGGAGGGTGAAACAATATGAAATTAAAAGACTGGAATCCTGAAATTATTTTCTCTAGAGATCATACGAAGTTTTTCCTTCTCTTCTACACCTTGCCATTTCAGTCTTTCCCTGCTATTAGTTGTTTGGAAGTAGGTTGGAACTAGGACTTCATTTGCCACTACAGGAGTCATGTGGTTCTTTGAATGGAAGCATCCTTTTCTATTTTGCTAATGCATTTACTTTTCACACATTCAGATCATTGGGTTATTCTGTTGTATAGAACAAATTGCTGCAAGGGGTTTTCTTCATGTTCCAGAATAATATTGTCAGCTTATAGTGTTAAGGAAGTTAAAGTTTGTAGCACTGTAGGTTAGAGCAAATAATAGTTTAACTGGTGTAATTTCAGCAATGTTTATTATACTCATCTCTGAGCAGGCAAATCGATTTATTGTTCTGAGTACTTCCCTGACTCTGGAATCATCACTGCACATTAAGGCTACTGCGACCAGTCATACTGAAGTGAATGCCTGTCCCGTATGATCCGTAGCACCACGTTGTAGCATAGTAATTGGCGTATCGCAGCGTGGGCTCCACAGCACACTACAAATAAGCAAAGCTCTACTAAATATGTCGGTGCCACTGTAGGATGCCTTGTTGCCCGAATTTTCTCCAGACTGTTTTTAAACTTTCCATACACTGAGAATCACGTTATTCTGCCTGTCAGACCATTCATTTCACAGTGTTGTTCTTATTGCTCAACTGAATAACAGTGTAGGGCTCAGTGTTTAAAACTTGTACTTGAACTCCATTCAACACACCTGCATATTGCAGATATAGGCGTGTGTAATTCATCTTCTGTTTTCATTGTTAATACCCTTCCAGGTATTTGCAGACTGTTACGTCTTCTCCATCTCCATTTTCAGCTAGCCAGGTTAATAAATGTTTAATTATATGAATTTTCCATCATAAATCAGTTCTTTCATGCTCTAATCTGTTCTGCTGGTCTTTTCTTAACTCGCTGCAATTTGTCAGTCTCACAGCTAACATTATGTCCCGCACTGAATTCATTCTTTATAGTGTGCTCACACTAAAAACTGTCCAAAGGTCAGGCAATTATCATTTCTGCGCTCCGTGACGCGTTGTCTTCATGGATTTTAGTCTGCAGCTGGATTAAGCCTGTGTTGGTTATTGGTATCGCTGCAACATGGAAGTATCTATTGCCCACACTTCTCTTTTGTTGTTAGTATTGCCTAGATTTCTTCCACTCAGTGAATAGCCAGCCACATGTTGATTTCTATCTCCCTAGGTGTGTTTTATGTTCCTTTTTTTAAATTGAAACTCATGCTGTCATTTTCTGCCCACAAATGTCTCTGGCCCTGTCACTAACGTTTCTCAGCTCTGACTGATGTTCACAACACTTTCTGATTTAGTATTGTCTGCAAATTGCACTGGAGCATTGTAAAGATATTAAGAGAAAGGCAGAGCTCATTAAAGGATTCTAGAAGACTCCTTCCCCAAAACTGAATATGTTCTCATCAACCATCTTGTCTGCCGTCTCCAGAGAATATCATACTTTGCCATATCAGAAACTAAAGCTCATGCTTAAAAAAATAATAATCTTCACTCTCTGATTGGTTTTTTTTTTTTTTTTAGTACTCTTCACCAGTCTTTAAAGTACAAAGTTGAATAAATGTGTGGTGTATATAAGAAAGCTTGGCAAGATATTTGTCTCATTGTAAAATTAAGGCTAGAAGTCAGCTTATTTAAAAGGGTCTGATTATTTAAAAGGAAATGGGAGAATTCTTCAATGGGAAAAGAGGAAGGCTCCTAAGTTCTTCAGAAAACTGTAACATGTCCTTAGACATTTCTGGAGAATTGTGGTACTCCTCAGTGCTATTCCTGTACAGTTCTAGTAATTTGGCTAGATTTCCCTGGCTGTCCTCTCAGGTGTCATGGGGAAATAAAATAGAAAATGAGAGATGGTGAGACTCCTTGGCTTGGTGATTTGAGTGAGAGTACAGCACGTGGTGGGTGGAAGCCAGCTGACTTGACCAGGAGCTGTGTTCACAAACCTAGCAGGATGGCTGTGGCTGCTGGGGTGATCTGTAATTTATTGCAAAGATACCATTTGGATGTACCGGGTGCCCCTGCTGATGAGACCCTCTAGCTGTGACAAAGAGAAGCTGGTTACTGTCTCTTTGGATGGGCCACTGAATGCTGCTCTCCGGAGAGGATTATGGTAATAATTTCAAGGAATAAGAGCAGGGAGCAAAAGGAGCCGTGGGTAGCCTTGCCACCCCACTTGTAATTTCTCTGCCTCTTCCCAGTCGGCATTTCAGTCCCTGAGGGCAGTTGCATGCACATTTGTTAGGAAAGTGAGGGATGTCAAAGGGCACCTGGCACTGCAAGGTTCTCCCAGTGCTAAATCTCTCACCTGCATGCCAGTTTGCCACATGGCTCAAATGATAACTGGAAAAGGTGACAAGAAGCCACAGGCCTGCAGAGCGACTGCTCTAACACGGACACATGGTAACACAGTGAGGAAGTTGGCGTAATCAAACGAATTACCACAGCCCCCTGCAAGGAATCCAAAATGATGGAAGGGATCCAGACTCAGGGACAGAGGCAGCTGTGAACAAATGCTTCCAATTTTCAGTGTGTCGTTAAAGACACTGAGTCCAACAGCAAAAGGATCAGTCTTACAGGAAATTTCTTTCTAACAACAAAAGGCAGCCTTAAGTCCTCTAGGTTCCTGCTTAGAGCCATGCTTTACTGCCAGCCTAAGCGAAAGGTACAAGGATCCACAAAAAACTCCTTGTCTTTTAATATGCGGTACATGGCACGTAAAACTCCAAATGTATTATCCACCACTACGAGAAATCACGAAATAAGAAACTGATATTCTTATGTGGAATTTTGTATCCTATAGTGAACTGAAATAAGATCAGATAGAGTGGGAAACTGAAAAAACAGACGCCCTTTCCTGAGCGTTCGGGATCCCCTCTCCTAGAAACATGATCTTGCTCTTTACTTGTGTCCTTACTATTTTTATTTCTTCGGGTTCTCCTGCTGCCTTCTCTACCTTTGCAAGGTCGTTTCTAACAAAGAGCAAGCACGGAGCCAATGGAACAGCTTGCGCGGTTATTGCTACTGAGGCACTTTAATTCTTGGACTTTCCCCCTTTCCTGGGGCAGCCATTTAAGAGACAGGTCTCCCACCAGGTGAGCAAAATGCTTTTCCAAAGAAGTAGGAGCCAATTGCTATCATTTTCCTTCTGAACATCAGGGCCTGGGAACCAGCAATAGTTTCTAAGACCAATAACTTGAAAAACCACGGTACTGCAGGCAGTTCAGTTTGATATGTGCAGGAATTAGGAACAAGCTTAATAAAAGCAGAAATGCTTATGAAGTCTAATTTCTTTAGTTTTGGTTTAAATATTGTTTAAGCTTATGCTACAAAGATAGCTAAATAAGCAAGCAGATGTATGAAAATATTCCTACAGTTTGAAATCAGTCCAGCGTGATTTAAGATAGTGGATCCGCTTTTCATAAATTTGCTTCTGGGTCTTAATGAAATGTTTGCTCTAAGTGGAAGAGGAGTGATGTTCTCATTGGTCTCGGTTTTCTAAGTATGGTCTCGGCTTGTTAACTTTTTGGAGTTCCTTCACTGCCACAGATTTCTGTCACAGCTTTAGGTCAAAATAGGATTATGCCTTTGTTAGACCACTGCCATACTGCTTTGGGAAAGAATGGTTGTAGCCTTACACAGTCCTAACACCAAGAGGTCTTATTGTATTTGGAATTTTGGCAGTGGTGTGGATTTTTGTAGGATTGTTATTTGTTAGTTATTGTTAAACAGCCTGAGAGTATACCCATTAAGGATGAGGCCTGCAATGGCCAGTCTGAAAGAAAGAACAGATACAGAATGTGAAATTCTCTCTTCATACTTTGGAATAAAAAGATAGAGTGAAAAATCTAGGTAAAACTTAAGCTAACAAGATTAGCTCGGGTTCCTTCTGAAATTTGCCATGTGTTCAGTGTTACAGCAGGCTGGATGTAATGTACAGGTACAGGGGTCAGTCTCTTCTCCCAGGTAACAAGCGACAGGACAAGAGGAAATGGCCTCAGGTTGCACCAGAGGAGGTTTAGAATGGATATAGGAAAAATTTCTTCACCGAAAAGGTTGTCAAGCATTGGAACAGGCTGCCCGGGGAAGTGATGGAATCGCCAGCCCTGGAGGTATTTAAAAGACAGGTAGACGTGGTGCTGAGGGACATGGTTCAGTGGTGGTTTTGGCAGTGTTAGGTTTATGGTTGGACTCGACGATCTTAAAGGTCTCTTCCAACCTAAGAGATTCTGTGATTATCTTGGAGAAGGGATCGTATCTTTGTTTAGTAGTAAACAAATCAGCTTGTACTGTAAAGCACAATGTTGGCACTTAACTTGAATGTCCAGTGAGATGTAATGTGACTATTGAGAGAGGAGAAATGACCTACTACGACGTATTTATTTATTGATATGAACCAGTTCTGCTTCCCCCCCATTCTGCTTGTAGGAGTTCTGTCTGTTGATGTATGCAGGAAAGAAAGACTACGCCATATAAGATTATTCACTAAGTAAGTTTCCAGTTCTGCGGACTTGGCAGGCATATCAGACTAGCAAGTCATCTTCTTTCCAGGACCTTTTCTAACATGACTTTCAGCATTGCCGTGGTTTGTTCACACCATCTACAAAGAAAATAAAGACATAAAAACTAAACAGTCCTTGTCTCCTCCCCAGTAGTCTTGGGATTTTTTTGGTATTTCAAAAGTTTTCATAGCACAGTCCTAATAGTCTCCTGAGTTCTGCAGAGAGATTTATGTAAGATGTAAAAAGGTATAATGGGGGAAAGGAGTTATCATTCCTTTCCTTCTCCCTCCCCCCATTTTCTTTTGTTCTGTTAACAGTTTCCCCCAAATCTCACCCTTCTAAAGAGGCTAATTACTGCTCTTCCCTGGCATGCATTAGCATTATGCTGTTGTCAGTCTGTCAGGTGCACTTAGTCAGGGTTTAATAGGCTTGCAGTGAGCTACAATTAAACTCTGGAATTAACATTTAAAGAGTGTTTACATGACTTCCTCTTCCCTTCCTCCCCCGCAGCAGTTTGCTTAAAGACGCAAGCAGTTTTCTGGGTTGTTTTAATTGTTATATGAGGAAAATACTGAAGAAATCCATGAAGTTGACTTTCATTTAAAAATTGAGTTATATTTTTTGCAGCTCTTGGTAAATATTGCAGTGCTATTTTTCAAAAGAAAAATCATAGCAACGTAAAACCATGTGGCCAAATACAACCCTTATTGTAATCATACTAACAAATGTCATCAATTAGAAAAAGAAGTTGTTGTTGCTCATTCTGAAGCAGTTTTGTTTTCCACTAAATCATGGACAAGGTGAGAGATTCCCTGGACTGTTCTGGTCCAGAGGCAGGTGACACTTGCATGTGTGCGAACAACTGCTTTCTCTGTAGCTCCTGTGATTATCTTCACTTTGCTGTCTGCACATCTTGGCGCTTCCCTTGGACGCTCAGAAGCGTAGAAAGAAAAATGACAGGCATGTGGAGTCTCAAAAAGTTAAGACTGACATTGACTGTATGGGTTTAGAAACTCTTTGGGCAGATGAGGAGGTGCTTCCTTCGCAGCCCGGGAGGCATCCTTTGTCAGGCAGGGTCCTCTTGGCGTTCACTTAGACCACTTCTGTTTGCTCAGCTGACTGACAGTTCTTTCAAAAGACTTCTAGACTCAAGAAAGCTCTGCACGCTCCTGCCTCGCTTGTGGAAGTCACTTGTGGGCTCAAAGAACTTTTGGAATTAAATGATAGATGCGTATTTGGTGCTGTGAATGCTGCATTAGAGCACTGGTGGAAGCCTCTTAGTAGAGGATGGATACAGAGGGGCTGGGTTTTGAGGATTCAAAATCCTCAAGGGGGAAGAACAACAATTATGTTAGATCTGTTTCAGTGACCTGCTAGTGATATTGTTTTGCCACAGCTGAGGATGTGCTCTAGAGCATGGAGGTTTTCTCCTCAGCTTAGGCATTGGATGTAAAAGAAGAATCTGTGGCCTTTCTTCTGTCTGATGACTTTGTGATATAGTTCTGAAGTATTTCTCAGATGTACCTGCTTTTCAAACAAAACACACAAGTTTGAGCTTCCACATTTGGAGAGTTTATTGCTACATTGTACATTGTCATTTATTTGCTAATGATTGTTACCTATATCATCTTTATGTAAGCCAGTTGGGACTTCTTAATTTTACTTGTGCAAAGTGAGGGCAGCAGTACCTCAGCTTGAGAATTTTCAGACAAGTTCTGTATCTCAAAAGCCATGCGGATTTACCCACCTCAGGTGACACAGGTCCAAACAGTCTCCCTTATTTCAATGTGCAGAGATTGTATCTACTCCATCCTAAATTCACTTTTAATTAAGAAGCCATTCATCTCTTTATTACTTGTGAAGCTATAGGTTGGTAGAGGGAAATGTGAAGGTTTTATATTAAACAGCTGATATTGTTTGTCCTTCAATATAAAATTAAATTTTGTTCTAGGTAGGCATGCAGGAACTTTATGGAAAGAAACTTTGAACTCTCCACGTAACTCACAGATCAACACTAATGCAGCCACATTACTGCTAATTGCTGTATAAACCTATCAGCCACAAGTGACAAGACTGAAGTTCACCTTCAGTTCCTCTTTCTCCATTTCTCTGGAAGTTCAAATCTTGTCCTGTTTCTCTTCAAAACAGCTGTTATCAGAAGAGTTTATAACGGTTTCTGATAATGAATTCTGTGAAACCAGTGGGAAACTACCAGCTTTGAAAAACATTTTAAAGGTGCTGCAGAACCAGCGTTTGAACAGATACAGCGAAGCCTAAATTGAAACAGACGATTTTTAAAAAAAAAAAAAAAAAAGTTACTGGGGGGTTGGGTTTTTTCCTTTACCATGGAACGGGGGCAAAACTGAAATGTTTGTGGGGGACAACGCCCTTC